>VMOF01000379.1:29060052-29244625 GCA_011764245.1 Trialeurodes vaporariorum
GCTTTGCTGGGCGATAAAGCGAGAACTCAGAAGGGAGGGGAGGGGTTATTTCGAGGAAACAAAACAAAAGTGAAGTAATGTTTTAGGCGTATTACAACATCTTCTTTTCGATTAGAGGCGAAAAGAGAGACAGTAAAAATAGGACGGGAGAAATAAGTGAAATTGAAAGACAAATTCCATTAATTCCCAATCATAAAATGTAGAAAATGTACACTCATTAGAGACAGATGTGGTTTGATTCTCAGTGCTTTTAATAACTCACACGTGCAATGGTGGGATGGGCGTAAAAAGTGTTATTTGCGTCGTGAAATTTTCAAATAGAAACCCCCATCAAAAACTTGTGGGTTGAGGTTGTTTCAGAAGTGTAAGCGCGCCTAGACCGATAATCTTTGGAATTTGTCAACATTATTTATGATATTACTCGATGAAAATATGAATGAAAATGAAATTGAGGGTTCACTTTTCAACGAGGAACGATTTAAACGCAAAAGAATAAAGTCAGAGGCGATTTCGGTTTTGATTCGAAGGAATTAAAGTTTAAAATTCTCCAAAGATTATGGTTACTGGATTATTAAAACAAAACAAACAAAAAAAGAACAAAAAAGAAAAAAAGAGGGGACCAAAAATATTTGGGATGCTTTCTCTTGTGCGCTGAATGTATAAGCTCAAAATCGCACAATATACAGTGTTGCCAGATCAAAGGCCTCAGACTATATACTCCTCATTTACAGCAATGCAAAATATACAGATTTTAAACAGAAATCTGGCTACGCCGGCCATGAAATACGGCCAATTGATTTCAATAATTCGCACTGGGGCTATAAATAAGCTCACAATCAGACCGAGAAAGGGTCGCTGAAAGCGAGTTGACTTAATGTTACCACTGTTGCCGCCATGCTACGGCCGCGGTCGGGAGCGGGACTCGAAAGTGCTGGGTGCTGCTGGGTCAGAGGTCGAAATACATCAATCATTCCATCGCATCGGCGAGCAATTTACACTCGAACACCTCCTCACGCATTTACATACAACAACATCATACGTCTTGTTCGCCCGCACCGTTGAGTGATATTCGCGACTTTTGGTTTCTGTTGTTTCTGATGAGAGGAGAAAGAGAATTTAAGCATCAAGCGGTTCAGTGGCGGCTCGTGCAATATGGCAACAATGATATCCCCTCCATTCGATTGTGTGTAAAACAATCGATTTGAAAGAGAAGCAGCGCGATTTACCAGCAATCGATTGTTGAACATAGATTCAAATTGAGCGAAGACATTGTTGCCAAATAGCATGAGCAGCCACTGGTGCGTAAGGATAGTTATAACTCCTTTCGAACCCACCACGATACTATCTGATTCAAATGCTCTTCCCGTAACTCCCGCAGTTCGGCCGAAAGAAACCGTGTCTTAATTTTATGGGTGCGCCTTCATTTTGGAAGATAGACTAAAACGGTACAGACGCGTACGAATAGTTAACTACTTTCCAACCCACGATGCTATCTGATTCAAATTCTCTACCCGCAACTCCTGCAGTTCGACAAATAAGAATCGTGTCTTAATTTTACGGATGCACCTTCATTTTTAAAGATAGACTAAAACGGTACATGCACGTGCGAATAGTTGACTACTTTCAAACCCACAACACTGTCCAATTTATATACGGCTTCCAAAAACTACCGCAGTTCGGCCAACGGAAACACACGTACACCTGCTTATCAGTACTCCTTAAACAAAACTTCTATCAAAGGGCTCTATAGGCAAGATTAGAGTCCTTGTACGCAGAGAAGTAAGAAAAAATGGTAGTCAAACTCTGATTGGACATGAGTTATAGGCTCAATGGACACCGCCATTGGAATCGCTTTTGCAAAGTGAACGTACATTCGTTTACAAACGAAGAGGTCCCAAAGTTTTTTACTGATAAAAGATGTCATTTGTAAATGGATCTGATAATTACAATCATGACGCACCTATCGAATTTTTCATGTCCATAAAAGCAAAAATACGTGTCGATCAACAAAGGCCGTGAATGATAACACCATTAGGAACTCTACGACACTGTAATCTTTGCACTGGACCAGAACACAACAACGGCTCTCAGAATGTAAACAAATAAATGTGCAAAAACGCATCCAATGGCGGCGCCCATGGTTTAACTGGCCATAACTATCAACGCGTAGGGACTCTCTACTCTCTAGTCTCTAGAGACAAGACCAAGAGCGAGAGGACACGAGACTACCGCCCAATACCAATAGACACAGAATGATTTGAAGTACAAGAGCGCTGTGCTCATGGCCTTGGGCTCAATGTTTACATTTATTTTATGTCACCAAGAGAGTCCTAGAGATAGGGCCACTGAGGAAGAGGAGGTTGTGGAGGGGGAGGGGGAGGAGTGTGGTTCTGAGTGGACAGAGCCACGAGTACTGAGCCGCGAGCGCACCAAGCAAAGCAATCGCCGCCGAGAGCACGGAGACTGACTCCGATAATGTGATGCCTTAATTAAATTTAATAACTTTAATGGCACGACAAAAAACAAATTGAAAAAGGGGAGGGAGAGAGAAGGTGAGGGGGAGGGGGAGGGTGAGACGAAGACAAAGAACGAATAGGACAGACTAATTCAGGAATCAAAAATATTCCTTCAAGTCGGGACTATGCAAATATATTAGAGAAGAAGACTGGACACTAGCCCCGAGACTTGAGGGCGCTCATAGTGATGGTGGAGCTGAGGTAGCGAGGAAGTATGAACCAATTTTACAATGCGGCTCATGGACAGAGTTGGGCAAATGGGGCTGGTAATCGATTAGACAATGACAGAGTAATCGTAATCGTCGATTTTTCGGAGGGTAATTTTATGGTAATCAGGACAGATTTTTTACAAGCCACCTATAATATTAGTTGCAGAATTATTAGATCTATTGAGAAGACCCTAACGTTTACTATTCATCAGTTTAATTACCATCCAAAGCTTTGACGATTACCGATTACCCAGTAATCGTGTAATCGATTACACTCCTATTTGTACAATTCTGCTCATGAAATAAAACTGTTTCAACAACAAATGCAAAATACTAATTGTAAGTTTATTTTTATGTTGTGCAGTTTATGATAGAGAGAGATCAAATTGACGAGCTTAAGCGAAAGTTTTGGACAATTTACCAGCTAGATTTGTATGATGAAAAGAACAGCTGAGAGCGTGTGTGTACCAAAGTAAGCACCGACTGTTAACTTTGATTTTAAAAAAAATTGACACCTATTTTCGGTTAAGATGATATACTGCGCAACATACGTAGGATTCGACACTATTTCCCACCAAAATAACTGACCAAAAATAGTTGAAGGAGCAAGGCTTCATCTTAGCTAACCTTAACCCTTTTACTCCCAGGTTACGAGGAGAAATCTCCGCTGGCTCGCTTTCATTAATGAAGGGGGGGGGGGATTAAAAGAATAATCCTACTCTGGAGTGTTACATTTGTCTATCTTTCTAATTGAAGGCGCCTGTCGAAACATTAATTTGCAAAAGTCAACAACTTAGAGTAGCTTCTGTCACTAAAAAATTGAAATGTTGTGAGGCACAACTATAGTAACTAAAACGAGTATAGTCGGGCGTGGTATATTGACAGGATTAATTTGGTCCATAATACCGAACAGGGTCCAGCCCCGGGGGCCCAGTCCCCTGCCCATTAAGCCGTGCCACGAATGGCTTCATTTTTCCTCAGTGTCATGGGCGGCGCGTGGGGTCAAAAAGTGGGGGGGCTAAAAATCAACAGCTTTTTTTTTCTTTCTTTCTTTTCACCTTTTTCAAAATAAAGTTTGACGCAGGCTGTGGGGAGATAAATAACATTTTTTCTTTTGGAACACTAGTAATTTTGACTTGAAAGGGCTAAATTTAAAAATACTGAAATTGGAACTAAATAGACACTTGAAACAATTGGTTAGGAAATTTTTGAAGAATATAAACAAAAGGTGACAGTCTCGTTTCCTTAGTAACTTCTGAATGAAGCAGACAATGGCGATGAGAAATTGATAACGTTTCATTCTTCTTTTTCTCCTTTCTTCTTTTCTTCTTTTTTCTCTCGTTCAAAAATTTTTCTAGCCCCTCGTTCCAAAAAAGTGGGGGGGCTATAGCCCCAATAGCCCCTTATACGCGCCGCCTATGGGCGATGAGAAATTGATAACGTTTTTTCATTCTTCTTTTTCTCTTTTTCTTTCTTTCTCCTTTTTTCCTTTTCTTCTTTTTTTCTCTCGTTCAAAAATTTTTCTAGCCCCTCGTTCCAAAAAAGTGGGGGGGCTATAGCCCCAATAGCCCCTTATACGCGCCGCCTATGCTCAGTGTTGTAGCGCTTCGTAAACGCTCAAATAGATTTGATCAAACTGCAGAATTGCCAACCTGACATTTCTACAATTCTAACATAATCTTGACCAAAACAAATCCAAAACGGGTTAATTGGTTTTGTTCACAGTAGATTGGTGAACAGATGGCAACTCTGCAATTTGACGGCCCCGTCAAATTGCACAGTTGTTTGTGGAACGAACGTTCCACAAACAACTGTCCCATCAACCAAACATGCAAAGGTTGGCTCACCTGCCGTTTGTGGTAGATTTCGGCCCATCGATTTGCTTGTTTGACGATCCTAATTTGATCGCGCACAAAGCGCTATTGGATAAAAAAATACATGAAGAATACACTGAAAAAAAAAAAAAAAAAAAAAAAAAAAAAAAAAAAAAAAAATGCTGACTTTAAGACTTTATTTACTTATAGGTAAGTATGGTCAAAACTTGAACATTCTTAGTTTTAAAATACCATTTACAATAGTTAGGTAAACCAACCCCGTAATTTAACTATTTTAAATGGTAAAACTAAGAATGTTTAAGTCTTGACCATACTTACCTACAAGTAAGTAAATACTTAGTTAGCCTTTTTTTTCAGTGTAGGTGCGTTGCGTATTGCATATCCTGACCAGATAATTTAGTCTCCTCTAGAATGCTGCACTCTAATGCAGAATGTGACACACACGATTTTTACGTTTTAACGACATAGGTGTCCGCCCCCAATGAATACAAAACAAGGGGCCCTAGACACACACATGGGCTTTTTTCTTTTAATTGGACCTGAACTCGCGTAAGCAGTGTGCGCTCCGATGTAAATTGACCTGCCGAGTTCGAATTTGGCCTTAGTTTTGATCGAAATATTCTAGATTTTCCACAATTTAAACTTTATCACGAACATTTTTTAAAAGTAGAATATGCGTAAAATCGGGACGAGTTAAGTAGAAAATGATATCATTTTTGAAATCAGCGTCCCAAATACTATAGATTAGCACACTATTAATGTATGTATCAAGAAAATTCATTGAAATACATTGAAATTTAGTTTAAAAAAACACTGATGTTTGGTGCTTCCGCGGACAGTTATGTCGTTAAAGAGGCCTACTTGACACACACATAAAAACAATTTCATCTTTAAGACTATAGCCACGAAACTTCCACGCAGATTTGCCTTGCGCCTTGTAGTTAGTTATTGCCGCAGTGTTGCCGACTCGGCAGAAAGAAAAAATCCCCCGCAAAGCCCACCAATTTCAATAAAGCGAGGGAGAGGGGAGGGGTGATGGCAAAGAGTTTAAATTAAATTAAAGTGCGTTTTGTTTGGAGCACTAAACGACAACGCTGGTCTTCATCTCCCAGGAGTTGCGATCATTGCAGACGTCATGTCTAATTAACTGCTGGTTATGGTCGGTCACCGGCGATGCGATAGTATTGTCTCGAGGTTGCCTCGACCCAAACCTCACGATCTTTTCCTTTCCATTTTATATACATCTTTGGAATTATTATCTAACACTAATTTCCCATTTTTTTCTTCTTTCTTGCCTTCTCTTCTCTCTCCTCCTTCACCTTATCTCACACGAAACATTCAGCTTTTCAAATGCATTTTTAATTTTTCCACGCACACACGACACTAGCGGACTTAAGCTGATTGTCGGTTCTAGGCAGGGCTGCCGTTTTGTGTATAATTAATCGAATTTTTCAATTCACCGATGATTCCACCGGTTCAGAAAAGATTACACAGTTCAATTCAATGTATGACTGAAATGCACGAAAATACTCAGATCTGTAATCTTATCTCAATCGTTGTCATTACAGACATGCGATCATTTTCGTGCCTTACAGTCATACACTGAATTGAACTGCGTAATCTTTTCTCGACCGGTGGAATCGCATCGGGGAATTGAAAAATGCGATTAATTATACGCAAAACGGCAGCCCTGATCGCAATGACAATTTAGCGACTATGCAGAGAGGTGATCAGGGGTGCAAAATGTGCCCGATCTAGCAATCCGCGGATCGCGTGAAAGTGAGGAAATTTCTGAGAAAGTGAGGAAAGAGGTTGATCCAGCTCCCATAAGGAATGGGCTATCGGCAAAAAAATTTCATATTTTCAGGATCGATAGAACTTGTCAAGACGCGTTCAACGATGGCCAGTTTTTTAATTTTGGTCAACTGGTAAGGGGGGGAGGGGGGTCCAAAGTCAAAACCTTCAAAGTCCCATAACTTTTGCCCAAACCAATATTTTTACTTGTACTTTGCGCCAAAAGATTTGTCTTAAAAAGAGCTTTCGATTGATGTGTATGAAAATTAAATTATACAAATTTTAACTCAATTTTTTTCAATTTTTACAATTTTTCCAACTTGAAATTTTTGGTTTTTTGAGCCTGAAAAATACGCGCAACGGGTAGAGGAGAATAAAAAACTATGAAATAAAAAGTCAAAGCTATGTTCTTTCAAATGGCACAAACCGCAATCCGGGGAAACGCTTCGTTCAAAAGTTATAAGCGCCTAAAGTTGCGCACCTCCGAAATCACGGTGCGTTCAGTACATGTTTTCAATGGCGCGCGTCACCCTCGCTCAACCGAGATCGGTACGCGACATTGAAAACATGTACTGAACGCACCGTGATTTCGGAGGTGCGCAACTTTAGGCGCTTATAACTTTTGAACGAAGCGTTTCCCCGGATTGCGGTTTGTGCCATTTGAAAGAACATAGCTTTGACTTTTTATTTCATAGTTTTTTATTCTCTTCTACCCGTTGCGCGTATTTTTCAGGCTCAAAAAACCAAAACTTTCAAGTTGGAAAAATTGTAAAAATTGAAAAAAATTTAGTTAAAATTTGTATAATTTAATTTTCATACACATCAATCGAAAGCTCTTTTTAAGACAAATCTTTCGGCGCAAAGTACAAGTAAAAATATTGGTTTGGGCAAAAGTTATGGGACTTTGAAGGTTTTGACTTTGGACCCCCCTCCCCCCCTTACCAGTTGACCAAAATTAAAAAACTGGCCATCGTTGAACGCGTCTTGACAAGTTCTATCGACCCTAAAAATATGAAATTTTTTTGCCGATAGCCCATTCCTTATGGGAGCTGGATCAACCTCTTTGTCCAATATTTTTTTTTTTTTTTTTTTTTTTTTCTAATAATGGCTATGAGGATTTCCCAGGAAAGTAGTGTAAAAAATGGGAAAATATCGGTCATTTTGCGAACATACGGTGTTGAAATGTTAAAATAAGCAAAAAAAAGTCATCAATTTCAAATTTTTGTGAGGAAATTTTTTAAAATCCTGTGAGGAAATAAGTCATGGATCGCGTGAAACATCCAAAGTCTTGGAACATTTCGCACCCCTGAGGTGATTTATGTTTGACTAATGGTGTTGTGATACAGGAGCCAAAGGAAAGTCAGTACTCACTGTCCACTTTTTAACGGAGTGACAATATTTTCAGATAGAAAGCTCCCATGACAAGTGCGCAACACCGCCATTAATATTACAAAGCACTTTATCAGTTAGGGAGAGGATTTAATTCGTGAGTTTTTAGTACGACAATCGCCATTTTTACAAGGTTCTTCTACGACTGAATCGACCCTTAAACTGTCTATATCAAAAATTTCCTATTGCCCCATTCAGGAGGCAATTTTACACGCGATGGGACTTTAGCCTACATGTTAGCGTGTTTACAATAACTTTTCAAGTTTTTCACAGAATACGCATTTGGACCGAAGTTGATAAAGCTTTGTGTTTGTCGGAACAACTCGATGACATATTTCTGCTGCCTTTTCACACTCAACCTGTTGCAAAAGCTGTAACAAAAGCTGGCTGATTAAGTGGATTTTTTTTTATTACTTGCCATACACACATCAATTACTCCTGAAGGATGAATACCGGGAACCCCCACCCCGCCTTTTCTCCTCCACCCCCTATCCCTGGGACAACCACCCATCTCTCCTCAACAGCCTCTTCCTTTGATAACATATACCAGTGACCTGATTTAATCGCCAAGTGCACTTGTGCTCCCTTTACAAAGTCTATACGGTCCAAGGTGGTGCAAGGTCACATGCAGCTTAACCTCCGATTTTTGAACGACAGTTACGACTATACGACATAAATTATGATCATTTCCATAAAAGCGCAGTTTCTACAACATATTGTTTATGTTTGTCAATATGGTTTTAATTCCTTGAAACCAAAGAAGTTCATGAATAAAAAAAAAAAAAATAAGATTCGCAAACGTGCAAACTTTGGTTGCAGCTTTGTAGGAGGGTCAATTCCTCTGTAAACTCGCGTAAAAGTCACATCGAAACAGTGGCGTACCGGAGACCCCCGCAGCCCCCGCGGCGCGGGGGGGCCCCCGATCCAAAGGGCCCCCAATTAGGGTCCCATGCTTACATCTGACCCGTGTATTTGACAAAATATAACATTTGAAAAAATGAAGATAAAGATGGAGAAGGGAATAAATAAGTGTAATATTAAAGTAAAAAGAGCTGCTTTGTTCCTCCGTTAAATGTGGTAAATTTGCCATGCATTTTCCGTGGTATTAAATGGATATTAAGGCTGTCAGAAACAGAAATTCAGCTCTTTTCTTTTTTGGGAGAGAAACGGAATTTTACAGCTAAAACTGCGTGAAAAACATCTCGAGAGCACTCAATTTTCAAAAAATTTCCGGGGAGGATCCCCTAGCCCCCTCTAGATGGGGGGGGGGGTCTTTATAAACCCTCCATTCACTGTGTAAAAATGTGGGGGGCCCCCGACTGAAGGTTCGCGGGGGGGGCCCCCAAAGTTTCCGGTACGCCACTGCATCGGAAGTATCGAAAAGTCTCAAAATTTACTCACAAACCGAATAAATTCGTTCAAAAGAATTCGAAGTTGATTCTAAGGTAAATGGAGGAGTCCCATCTAATTGCTGCTGGTTTCGCTGCACTATGCTGAGAAAACACAACGCTGAATCATTTTTCTCAGCATACAAAGTTACGAATAGATGCCCTCGTAAAAGGGTTCCACGAATTTCCATGACCACAATTCCGTGGGCAATTATTATTTTTCCATAAAAAATCATGGTATTTCATGAGCAGTTCATGAGATTCCGTATGATTTTCCATGTGATTTCATGGAGAAATAATAATTGCTCACGAAAATAATGCCCATGGAATTTTGGTCATGAAAATTCATGGAACACTTTTACCAGGGTGGGGCTCCCACACTGTGATCTACTCGTTTGACCGTTATCTTGTAATTTTGTTAAACACATTTATTGAGTGTATTTTGAGACTTTCCGACGCTTTTGATGTGATTTTCAAACAATCTTACACAGGAATCTACCCTCCGTAACGCTAGCAAAAGTTTGCAACATGCATAGCTATGGGACGGTAATCTAAAAAAAGATGAGTAAAGTTTACCTTTATTAGTGCCATTGAGGATGAACCATCTACTTGAGAAATCCCAGCCGGATTCAGCAGCTGATTTCAATTCTAAATAATAGCTTTCCTTCTCCTTTTCAGATCGGAAATTCTGTGCACTCATGTAGTCTTCTCTGCAACATACACATACTACATTTTAATGATTTTACAACTACTAAACGAAATTAAAACAAGGCAAGAGATATCATCATACAGACAAATAGATTTGCAGCGCCAGGGCTTGAGCAAAACCGTTCATAGTTGAAAATTTCGCTATTTTCTGAATCTTTGGTCAGGATCATTGCGCGAGCAAGTCACACACTGGGATCAAAATAAATACTTATTCCGGTCATGAAAAATTATTGTATTTTTGCTTTAAAATATTCTAGTATTGATTTTTTCTTGCGGAAACTAAGTTAGTTGACTCATTTTAAGCTCCACCATGAAAGATTTTACACGTTTGTTTAATTATCTTGCGCTTTTTATTGTTCACGAATCTTGATTTTTATTCATAAAATTATGTCCAGAAAATCCCATGCTCCGATCTACAGTGCGTTGCTTATTGTTGAATGATTGACAAAAGTATAGGTTTTAAAACGTCGAGTGAGAGATCAAAGTCTGATCAAAGTTCAGAAAAAGCGAAAAATTCTGTTCTCCGAACAAACAAACGGACCTAAATTGTTTATTCGGCAGTGTTTTCGAGACGAATTGAGTAGAAATCTGTGGGACGAATTGTTTTAAGATTTAACGAATCAAGATAATCAAAAGGAGCCTAGCGTATGAAAAATTAAAGATGCAGCGTTTTAAACGCGATTTTGGCTTGTGTTAGTGATTTATGCACAAAAAAAAAAAAAAAAAAGGCATTTTGAATCGTTTTTTCTTAATTTCCGAAACATGCAAGTTGATTAGAAATCAAGACGAGAAATAAAAACTTTTGATATTTCATCACAAGCTAAGCTCGCCTTGATGGCTAGAACCAATCTAGAGTTTAGAGTTACGGTGATTTGAGGGCAACGGCCAATCGGCCATACGTAACGACCTTGATATACGAGTAACTCAAGGTACTTAAATAGAGACGTTCTAAACACTGGACATAAACCAGCAGAAAGAGCAATTTTTTTATGCATTGATGCTCCATTTTTTTTTTTTATATAAAAATCAAAATCGAAATATGTTTTGGCAATTATTAGAACCTTTTGTAGGGCCTTTTTACTTGGGCAGTCAAAAATCGAAAAATACATTCACGATACAGGTCGATTGAAAGGTGAAAAAAAGGTAAAACACCACTGTTGGTATATGCGTCGTAACGGCCTGAAAAATGCGGCTAGATCTTTCGCAAAGTTAGAATAGCCAAAATTCTAAATTATTGAAGGCGTCAAAAGCAAGTCAAATTTTGCGTCTTCATGCTCTGAATTCAATTCAACGTCTTGATTCGTTCAAAACTTGTGGCAATTCTTGACTTTTCCAAAATAGCTTCTTAGATCCTCAGATGCCCCTCCCCACATATCAATTGGTTTAATCGGAAAACGGACAGAGGCAATTGATGCTTCTGGAAAAGTTCTATGACTAAATAAGCTGTTTAAAAAATGGAAGCAGAGCTCCAGCACCGATAATAATAATTGGCAAATTTACAATTTTCAATCCTTTAAATCAAAACAAAATTTGCTTGAGATCTTGACACGGCGATTTTAAAGAGCTCTCTAATGGAAACCCGAAGATATCATTCATTATCATTCAAGCCCACTTCCTCATAAAATAAGAGAAATAACGTCCAAAACATTCTTAAGATATTATCGGATGAGCTCTGCCTCCACTTCTGAAAGGAGCTCTACCCAAAGTAAGGCTTGAATCAAGCTTAGTAAAATATCCCGACTCTGAATGAAAGCTTTAACTGATGACAACTAACGAGTTTCTCTAGTATGAGCAAAGAGATGATAGTGGTGCTCACCCAGGCACCAGCAAATTATAGGTAGATGCTGAGCTCTGAGTGTCACCAATCATTCAAGAAACTTCTGCTGAGTAGTTTTCAAAAATATTGTCAAAAAAGCAAAGTAAGACAGTTATTTTTTGCCGTTCACTTTGTTCGTACTTTGTTCAAAAACTGCTACATAGTGTATAGAGCAGTAATTGTATTCATTGCATTTAATGGAGTTCTTGCAACGTTTTTCTGCAGACAAATAGAACCTTAATTCTGATGTAAAAGGAAGCGAAAATAACGACCGACGAGACCGTCCAAAAGATCTAAAACTCACTCCCCGCATAGAGAAAACTTAGCTCAAAGTTAGTAAGCACAATGTACGTTTCGCACCCCTAACAAAAGTACAAAACATACGAATGGGAACAATGAGATGGTTGAATTTGGTTTTCAAACATCATACAATTTGAAAGTGACTCTTACTTAATTTAGTTGAGAGGAACGTGATACCAATAGAAAAGTTCTACGTTGCGTGTAAGAAGCAAGAAAAACGGCAGTCAATGGGGCAAATGCAAGGGTCTGAAGTTGTGTGTTTTTTATAAAGAAAACGGTAGTAATTGATGACCTGAGAACAGTGGTTCCTTTGGTTTTTTCATAAGTGTCCCAGTTTTGGAGATAAACAGGTGTAAAGTTGTAAAAAAGCTTGTGCGTAGTGACGTCACTACGCGGGGTTCTCATTTAAAACGATGTATTATGGGCCAAAATCTCATCTCCGGAACAATGGGACTTAATAAGAAACTAAAGGGATTTTCGTTCGCAGCTTATTAAGGACTTTCATTTTCTTCATAAAAATTACAAAATTTCAGACCCTTGCGTTTGCCTTATTCAATATGCATACTGTTCTTTCGTTAAGGAGAGGAGGTGAAAAACTTGCAGTGCATACATACACGGGTGGTCTATCGGAACTTGAAGCTTTGTAAGTTTTCTCTGCGAGGAGTGAGATTTTATGGTCTCGTCTTTATTTTCGTAGACTTTTAAGTCTATATGCCTACAGCAAAATCCTTACAAGAGCTTCAATAGACTGTTTTAGTAGAGCAATATATCGTATCGATTGCCGTCCGAGGGCCTCTGGTTCCAAACAAACTCTGATTCAATGCATTTTCCCCATAAGCGGATTTTTGAACGGAAATTTAGGTCATTAAATCAAACAATTAATGCGACCTTTTTGCGATTATGAACTCTACGTCCTTGAAAATGCTTAATTTTGCCTGGTTCCACCCTTAAAATTGCTAAAATCGACAAGATATTGCAGATTAAACGATGCGTTTGGAGGTTGGAATCACCCAAATGTTATTGTTGTTGTTGTGGAATTGGCGGGATTTCGGGCGATTCTAACCTACAAATGCAACATTTAATCTGTAATATCTTATTGATTTCAGCAGTTTTAGTCAAGGAACCAGGCATAATCAAGCATTTTTGAGGACGTAGAATTCATAATCGCCAAAAGCTCGCATTATTTGTTTGATTTAATACCCTAAATTTCCGTTCAAAAGTTTGCTTATGGGGAAATTACATTGAACCAGAGTTTGTTTGGAACCAGAGGCCCTCGGACGGCAATCGATACGATATATCGCTCTACTAAAACAGTCTATTACCACGATTTTGGCTATCGATTGATTCACTGATGCATCACTGAGCATCACTGCAGATTTCAATGATAGAGACGCATCGACGACATTAGATAGATGTGTGTCTTGCATAACAGTTGTTGACCGTAATTCGATTACTCCTGCGAAATAATAGTGCGGTCGATCTCAGGATATATACAGTTGCAAACAACAATTTTTAGCAAGGCTACGGTTACACCAGAGGGTATCCTCTCCCCGCCTCCCTGTGATCATGATATAATTTTCTTGAGATGCCGACAAGAGAACACATTCCAAGCGGAAAAACGCTTCTTATAAATATAAATCTATTTTTCTCAAAATGGGCCACATAACTTCTAGAATTAATGACATAACGTATACTCTTACACTCGCTCACGCACATAGCTTGACACTCGACAGTTGCATCTAAATAATAGTTGTTTAGTTCGGCATGGGTAAATAAACGGAAAATGCATAAATGTGGATATTACGTAATGAGAAAATAGGCACAACTCCTTTCATAGTCCTTTTCTCAACTTTTAAAACTATGACCCGGAGCTTTTCTAATTATAAAAAAACAAGAGTTTGTGCAAATTCACTTTTATTAACTTTTGACACGATAACTTAATTGTGGATCATGATTTAGTTGAAAATCGTTCCTTTCAACTTTTGAAACGATGACCACCCACCCGTCGCTTCATTAATTTATTAAAAATCCTGATTTTGTGGAAATTCACTTCGAGAAAAATGAAAAAGTCATAACTGCACTAGAGAAAAGATCAAGTTGAAAATGTTTGACTATCATAACGGTCTATATTTTGGAAACTGTTGATCATTGATCATTTTATTAGCATTCTTAATTTTTAATTTCGGTACTTACATAGAGCTACTGTTTTATGGATATTAGATGAAATTTGTTTGAATTCATCGATGATTCTACCGATTGACCAAAATATTACAGTTGAGTTCAGTGAATGGCTATAACGCACGAAAATACCCGTTTCTGTAATCTTTTCTCGACTGAAGAAATTACTGTCAACTATCAAAATATTCGCACACTTTCTCTAGAGTCAATCAACGAAGTATAGCAATTGAGAGGCTGATACATGTTTCAGTGGCGAAGCGTGCGCTGTTTGGCAACATGGCGTTTTGTCCATTTGAACCCATAGGAAAGGTCGAATCCGGTGGTCATCAGCGATTTCTAGATAGTTCAATATTTTTCATGGGTTTAAATGACCCAAATACAACGTTGCCAGATTGCACGCTTTGCCACTGACATGTTTTATTAAGTCCTCTACCTCAAAGTGAGGCAACGAGGGCGATCTGATTCTGGTCTGTTTGCCTCATATTTTTTAACCTTAAAACAAAAGTTGTGATTAATCCAGTGAAAATTGGGTTTAAACGAAAGTGCAATTGTTTTAGAGGCTATCTGGACACAGACTTCTGATGCAACTATCCAGGTGAGAAAATTTTGCTATATTCTGTCATGTGCCAGTTTTTACTTTCTCACTCTAATGAAATTAGAAAAATTGAGAAAGTATTGCAATGTCGCAGAGATTTTTGATGCATTTTGTTTCGATACTTGACCCGCTGCGACTAAGTCAATCATGATAATTATAAAATAATTGGCTCTTATCATGCTTAATACTATCCTAAAGAGCATCCATCCATGATATTTCAATATTATTTAACCATATGTGGTAGGGAAGAGTAAATGCACAAAATTTCTGTGGCTTCTGTCTGTCTGTAGTCACGAACGTGAAACCTACAATAACTTTTGAACTACTGATCCATATGCATCCAAATTTTGGATGTTGCTTTTAACATTCCCCAGAGGGGCTTTTTTTGTTTTTTTAAAATTTTAATTTTTAGGTTAGTTATGAATGAAAAATGGTTTCCATTAAAATCAATGGGAAAATGGGTCAAAAAAGAGACAAATTTAAATATTCTAAAGGGAGGTTTGGGGGTCTCCCCCAGAATATTAAAGGGGGGTCTGGGGGTCCCCCCAGAATTCTTAAGGGGGATCTGGGGGCCCCCCAGACAAAAATGGAGGGAGAAAGTGTTCGTAGGGTGTTCTCTACAGTTTATTTATCGTACAAATCCTTCCAGAAGAAACAGTTATATCGATTTCTGTGTCCAAGGTAACCACTCTAAAACACCTGCACTTTCGTTTATAACCAATTTCAAATGTATTTGTTACAATTTTCTTTTCAAGGTTAAAAAAATGAGGCAAACAAACCGAGCCTGTGTAAAATGTCCATAAGAGATTTCCATCAAGGCTGCCTCCTTGAAGTTTCAAAATCACGTCCCACAAATCCTCTCCAGTGGCGTAACTAGAAATTACCTTCCTCTCACTTTGTCCATTAAAATGTGTAAGTTAGATAAGGATAGGAAAGGGGGATCAATCTCCTCTTCCTATCCTTTTTCTGCCTGTACATTCGGACGAGTAAAAAGAGAGATGGAATCATTTCTAGTTACGCTACTGATCCTCTCTATTGCTATAGCTCGTTGGAGTCAATGACGGAAACTTCCACCGGTTGGGAAAAGATTACACAGATCAGGGGAGATTCGTGCATTACAGTCATAGACTGAACTGAACTGAAAGTGATCTTTCAGAAAACTGGCGGAATCATTAGTGATTTGAAAAATGTCATTGAATACACACAGAAGGATAGCTCTGTTAGTCTTCGAGGAGACTGGAAAAAGATTATGGGTCAGTTCAGTTGCACAATCAACATCTTTCCATCTTTCAGTTAGACAGCTTTCGCATCCATCAGCGGCTCATTTGAAGCAAAACGGGAGCAAACAGAAAGGAAGGGTGGGACTAAATGCAGATTGAAAGTCTGGATTCTTGAAAACTGGTAGAGATTAATCGATTTGCTATCTTTGAGATATTTTAAGCGAAAAGAATGTAAATAGGTACTATAAGTGATAAATTCACGGAGGGAGAGAGTTATTTATTCGCGTACCCACAAGTGATCACGACTATGCAAATTAAATAGATTACCACTAAAGAGGGTGGTGCTCAGAAGATTTATAAAGTCAAACACGAAACCAAACTCACAAAATGCTTTCAACCGCAATACCGTAATGGCGGTGATTACCGCATTTAGCATTGGGTTTCCCTACCTCAATAAGCTCCATCCTCTCAAGATCTCGCAACACGACACAAGAAGAAGAAGAAACATGCAATTACCATAAGATTTAGGCGGTAACCACCGCCATTACGGTCTCTCGTTTGAAAGTATTTTACGAGTTTGGGAGTGAATTTTGTGATTTTTTAGTGAGCTTTTTGTTATTTGTACAAGGTTTTACCCCATAATCAACTATTAATAAGCCTGTAGCAAAAGTTTGCAACAGCTTTATTGTGCTCTTTGTAAAATTTTCATGGCAAATTACGAAGGCATCAACCATCAAAAGTCGAATCTATTGATAACAGTGCAAATGACTCACATTAAAGGAGATTCGCGCACTGAATAATAACCATTATACAATCAGATTTCTGAAAGAAAGCAACGATAGCTTGATGTAATAGGCAGTCAAATATTCCTACTCCACGGTGCTGATTTTGCCTGTCACCCTAATTGAAGGCACTTGAAAAAAACATACTATTTTGCAAATGAGGCACTTTTACTATCAATTTCTGACATTTAAATATTGTGATGTTGATCGAGTTATGAAAACGAATTAACTCGTATAAGTGGTATTGAAAAGGGTTGAATGGAATAAAAAAGAATAAAATCATACCTGTACGATTCGGGCCTCGGACCAGAAGAAGCGTCCTTGTACCTAGCTAAAGTGTAATATTTTCCGTTCTTTTCTACTTTAACTGTGTGATTCGTCATCCAAAAGACGAATTCTTTTTCTAATGTGTCGATATTTTCTCTGAGGAACTGTATATCCTTGGTCGTGTCCAGATAGCTCTTGACCATCGGTATTAAAAGCGGGGGATGAGATCTTTTGGCGTAGTAGACTCTACCGCCGTTCGGTATAAGACCGTAGGTCTCGACGATGGAAAGGAAATTCTGGAGCATTCCTCGGACCGTGTGATACATTTCCGAGAGGAGAAGTCCCCTTATGATCCAGTACGAATCCCAATAGTAGAATTCCCGGAATCGTCCACCGGGAACTATGACAGGATTTGGGACGTAAATGATCGAGTAAAGGTCAGGATGATGTTTAATGTCGTCCCTCATCTTTCGTCCAAGGAATTTCCAAAGTCCGTTGAGCTGACCCGCCCACTCGTTCAGTTCCTTGTCCTTGATTTTGGTCAGGAACGTGGGGGATTGAATCCAGTCGGACGGGTCCCAGTCTTCGAACTCGCTACCCGGTGGCTCGAAAGTTTCGTTGACGAATAGCTCTAGCTGCAGCCGACTCGGCCTGTTCTCGGTTCGTTTCATGAGCTCGTTGAAAATCCCGACCGTTTCGTTCGGAGGGAATTTCATTTTCATGTCGACGAAGGTTTTCGAGTCGTGGTACAGTCCTGCCATCTGAACCGTGTGCAGTAATGATCCGTGACAATACACCTCACTGCAACATAAAAACAAACAAAACAAATGATTAATCTGCCGTTATAAACATTTCAATAACACTTCAAATTAGTTTTACAATTACTTAATTTATCTTATTTTTTTACTTTTTTACCGAGATTATAATCTGAATTTCAGCGCATATCCACCCACGTCTTTAATTTTCTCCACCCATTTAGACCGGACGGCTCAAAAATTCAATTACCAATGTTGGAGGTACTGCATGACGATCTAAGAGTGAATTAGAAGTAACTCCAAAAGAGAATCCATTAGAAAATGCGACTGGTGGCGCAACCGATTCCCTATTCTCAAAGAAATTTACATTATTGGGTAGAAATCTTAAAGTTATACCAGGATAGAGTTGGGCAAATGGGGTGGTAATCAAATACACGATTATCGAGCGATCGTAATCGTAGTTCTTCGAAGAATGATTTTACGGTAATCAGGGCTGCTTTTTTACAATCATCCACCATAAGTGTTAGTTGCAGAAGAATTAAATCTGATCGAAATGACCCGATAGTTTAATTTAAATTCGTGAAGGCTACACTTCGTACAGCTATTAATACAAAAAAGTTATACGTTGCGTAATAAACGAGGAAGACGGCACTTAATATCATGTCCTGTTCTTTTGTTTGGGGTCCGAATCCAAGGTTGGTGCATACATACAAGGATGGTTACCCGAAATTTCAAGTTCAGTTTTCTCTGCGAGGAGTGATTTTTAGAAATTTTTAATGGTCTCGTCGTAACTTTCGCAGCATTTTACGTCAGAATGGGTCTGTTGCATACTTTTGCTACAACAATATAGAACCTTGATTCTTATGTAAAATTTAGCGAAAATAATGATGCGCACATTAAAAACTTTCAAAATCCATTCATTAACTTAGGAAATCACTTCAATTTCAAACAGCCCGCGCTACACTAGACACTATTTGCACCGGTATACTACTACATAGACGGAACCACCGTGCATAAGTGAATAACATCGTAACTACAAAATGATGGAATTCCCTTCTAAATACATGAACTATTAGCTGCATTTGCTGTCTGGTTTCTTCGGTTTGTCAAAGTTTACGAAATAATACATGAAATGTACGCATCTAAACGAAACATTCCAATGTTTGTAAAATCTGTTCATGTTTACATAAACAATATGGTTCCATCTATGTAGTTATAAGTCGGTGATATATAGTGTCTAGAGTAGCGCGGGTTGTTTGAAATGGAAGGTATTTTCTGAGTTAATGAGTGGATTTTGAAAGTTTTTAATGTGTGCATCGTTATTTCCGCCGAATTTTACGTTAGAAACAATGAGTTATATTGATGTAGCAAAAGTACGCAATAGACCCATTGATTATCCATTTGTCTACAGCAAAACCTTGCAAGAGCTCCATTGCTATAAGCAAAAGTGTGCTACAGCTCCATTAGGAGCGAGGATTCCCAACTAGGGGTCGAGAACAAGGGACCGTTCGTCCCGAACATTTGTTATTGGCCAAAGTCTTGAAGCATCAGCGGCCGATCGAGGTGTCAGGCCGCGCGCGGCCGCGCCGCGACGCGACGCGGATGGTATTTGGTAGACACCACCCACCACCACACCGCATCTGCGCAGTCGCGTCGCGCGTCGCTGTCACCGTCTCGTCGAGCGTCGCGTCGGCGTTCCGCGCCGCAGCCACAAGAGAGCGCTAGTGAGCGAGCACAGTGCGCTTGCCTATTGCTGTTGCTATTTTACACTAGTGTGAAGAGTATGGAAGCATGAGGTTGGCCTTGACCAAGAGAGATAATAGCAGGAAGCACTAATGGTGGCTTGCCGTAGTCCCAACCAACAGGTCCCGAGCTCCACCGTCCACCAACTCTCCACCCCCACCGATGAGACGACGGCGCACACAAAGCGAGCAGCGACCAGCAGCCACTCACCAGATTTGCCAGTATCCGCGAAATGCCTATAGCCATTTCGCACATAGTGAGTGAAGCAGACACTAGAATAATATAGAGACCACGCACTAGCCAATCGGACGGTAGCTAATTCTCCCCCCCCCCCGGGGGGGGGAGACCCAACGGAACAACATTCAGCTGGAACATAGGTTGATTAATGAGACTCCGGTGCTTCGCTCTCATTGGCGCTTCGTGCAATGGAGCTGTTGCAAACTTTTGCTACATACTTATTAATAGTTGATAATGGGGTAATACCCTGTAAAAATAACAATTAGCTCACTAAAAAATCACGAAATCCACTCCTAAACTCACAAAATGCTTTTAAACGCGAGACCGTAATGGCGGCCGGGGCCGCGGTTTGCATTGGGGTTCCCTATCTTCAATCAGCGCCATCTACACGAGGTGTTCTCGCAACACCACACAAGAAGAAGAAGAAGCATACAATTGCCATAAGAAACCCGCGGCCTCGGCCGCCATTACGGTCTCGCATTTAAAAGCATTTTGTGAGTTTAGGAATGAATTTCGTGATTTTTTAGTGCGCTAATCGATATTTTTACAGGGTATTACCCCATATTCAACTATTAATAAGGCTGTAGCAAAAGTTTGCAACAGCTCCATTCAACGTATAACTAAAATGCATGAAAATACGCGGATCTATAATCTTTCCTCAATCGGTGGAAACTTCGTTGATTAATTAAAATACGCGCAAGTTTTTTAAAGTCATCGCCGACTCCACCACCGGTTGAGAAGATATTACAGATGCGAGCATTTTCGTGCGTTACGGCTATACACTGAACTGAACTGTTTAATCTTTTCTCAACCGGTGGAATCATCGGTGAATTGAAAAATGCGATTAATTATACGCAAAACGGCAGCTCTGTAACTCTGTTATAAATACATTTGAAAGTAGTCGACTGCGTGAACGAATTCTGTGCGCCGCGCGAACCATCATACCACACGTTGCTCCTTGCGGCACACTGCAGTGGACTTCAAAATGCCTTTGCAAACTCAACTCTAATCACACCCACGCGAAATAGCGGCACGACACACAGTGAGCAAATACGGCTGATTAGATGACAAAACATAGACGAATTGAAATCACTTGTATAATGGGGCTCTTGCAAATTTTTGCTACATTACTTTATTATTTGCTACCTAATTTTCTCTACGATTGAAGAGTTGGTTCTTGCATAAAAACCTGTAAAAATAACGATGAGTAGTGAGTACACTGAAAGAATCACAAAATTCACTCTCAGAATCGGGGTAAATGCTTCGCAGGTATCATGGGAGATTCCTAAATCTCATTTGAGACATTCCCATAGAGAAAGTGACAAACTTGGAAGGAGTCTCCTGTGATACCTCTATGCGTAGCTCTGCCATTATGATCTTGCCGTTCCAGCTGTTTTCTGAGATTATGTAACCGAGTTTTAGACTTTTACTTTCTCACATTTAACGAAGTTAGAAATTGAGAAAGTATTGCGATGGCGCCAGTGGCGCGGCGTCGCGTGCAATTTGGCAACAATGTATTCCATCCATTTAAACTCATGTAAAACATCGAATTTAGGGTGTGCACAGTGCACAAGGAAAATTCGATATATTTGATGAGTTTAAATGGAGCAGTTGCATTGTTGCCAGATGGCACGCGACGCCACTGGATGGCGCAGATGTCTGTCTATCTGCATCCCAGCATAACTTTTGAACCAATCGTCCATATGGATCAAAATTGCGAGGAAAAGTTGCTTTTACCATTTCCCACAGGGACTTTTTTTGTTTTTTCAAAATTTTTAATTGTAGGCAAGTTATAGATGATAAAAGATGTCCATTAAAATCAATAAGAAAATTGGTAAAATGGGTGAACGTATAGGAAAAAATTGGAATGTTTCATTGTTTCAAATATACATATAGCTGTTTGGATTTTGATGAAAATTTGCAAATACATTCTGCAACCAGCCTGCTGTAATATTAACCCGTTAACGAGGGTCTGGAATATTAAAGGGGGGTCTGGGGGTCTCCCCTAGAGTAATAAAGGGGGTCTGGGGGTCTTCTTCAGAATATTAAAGGGGGATCTGGGGGTCTCCCCCCGATTAAGTTTCATGCGAGAAAGTATTCGTGGAGTATTCCCTACAGTTTAGTTTGGTGTGATGTTCGTGATTTTTGCTGGTTTACGATTCTTTTGCTTTTATAGCAAAAGTATGCAAGAGCCCCCCCCCCCCATTCCAGTTTAGTTTGGTGTGATGTTCGTGATTTTTGCTGGTTTACGATTCTTTTGCTTTTATAGCAAAAGTATGCAAGAGCCCCATTCCCAAATTACCTTGTTTTCTCCAAAGTTTCCCCCAGTTGAGTTTCCACACTGAAAAAAATCGGCTCGGGCTCGGCGGTCGAACCGCTCGTATACCTTGAGTTCGCGCTATACGCCCGAGCGGTTCATGCGTACCGTGCGAACGCACCCAGTGGTCCGCATGAACCAGCATCGGGCGTATCCGCCGAGCGGTTCGCGGAAACACTAGAGTACAGCATTTGCCATGGCTCGGGTGTAGAGCACGAACCGCTTCGGCTAGTACGCGTGAACACTGCTTGCTCCGCGCTCTAGGTGGTCAAACACGCAACAATAAAGTGGCAGTTAACTGTTGAACGCTCGCTCGGTCGGTCGGTCTAGCGCGTAACTCCGTGATTCAAAGCAAGTTGGCGGCTTTAAATTCAGTTTAATTAGTAGTATGGTGTCAAGTTAATTAATCACGACGGTATTTCGATAAGAGCTTCAAATAAAAACATAAATATCTGTGTATAAGAGCTAGTTTAAGGAAAGGTCAGTCAGTCGTACTCGCCGGCATACGTTTTCACTGTGGTTTGTTTTACGTTACGAGGTGTCCTGATCCCTCATATTTTTTCCCGCTAAGTCGGTATACTTAAATGCTCTAATAAATTATGTTTTGTAATTCGATCCCCCTACTTAAATTTTCGTTCGCAGTTCGAATTTGGACGTGTTGGAATGTTCTGAGCTTATTCAAGATTTGTTTGTGAATCCGCCGTATATTCCTTCGTATTAGTGTTCTGATTTACTAAGCTGTGAAAGTGATAATATGCGTGTTAAATTTGGTAATATGGTGTTCCTCTATTAACCTGTGTCTAGTGAGTGATGTATTTAATGTCTTTTTATGCATTATATTGTTAATGTGAAAAGGAATACAAGGAATAACCGATAATGGGAAGCACAAATGGTAGCACGAAGAGTTCGGGTAATACGCACGAAGAGTTCGGGTAATAAGCACGAAGAGTTCGTGCGTAGAGCATGAAGAGTTCGGGTAATACGCACGAAGTGGTTCGGGTAATACGCACGAAGTGGGTTCGGGTGATGCACCCGAACCACTTCGGCCGTCAAGCCCGAACCTCCGCAGTGTTCACATACTTCCCGACGAGTTCATGCTCTACGCACGAACTTTTCTTGCGTATTACCCGAACCGTTTTTTCAGTGCATGTATTTTAAATGGCACTCTTAAAGTCGAGGAAGTTTCGAAGAACAGTTGAGGAACGTGTTAAAATTCGGTCCTAAGACGTTGTAAAATGTGTTGATAGTGTGTAGCGCGAATGGAACTGAAACCTTCAATCAATGCCGCTAATGATGAATTCACCAAATGCAGTTTTTGATGAATGAATGGCATTTTGTAGAGAGGGGTGGGTGAGAAGAGTAAAGTTGTAAAGTTGTCGTAAGGTGACCGATTCATGAATGAAACCCATTCAGCCGGACCTGCGATATATGCTGCAGTTACGTCGCGCATCATCGCGGTCGCCGCTGCATGCGCTGCGGTGTTGCGCAGTGAGCCGTATTGGTCGATCTAAGCGGCCAACACGGAAACATCGCATACAATTAAAAAGTAAATGGGGCTGCAGCACACTTTTGCTGTAAGCGATTTATTAGTCAATTCAACGATAAAAACCTCCAAAAGTAACGATGGCAGCACTAAAAACTTCCAAAATCCACTCCTAAACTCAAAAACGCTATTATTTGCATGAGTAAAATTTTTTCTTGATGCAGGTTTTACTACTTGCATGCGCGAACGCAATGGTGCCTCAGGGCAGTAATAATGAGAGATTCCTTTCGAACAATACTGTAACTCCATCAAGAAGTGACCAATAAAAGACGACTTTCATTTGATACCGGTGTCACTAGATGTCACGTTACCATCAATCGGATGTGGAACACTAATCTGATGACTAATTACACTATGTGAATCATCCTGCATAGAGAGAGTGACGAAATTAAGATAGGAATTTCCCATTATTACTGCCCTACAACACCATTACACTCGCGCAAATAAAAACGTTTATTGAGTTTAGGAGTAGATTTCGGAAGTTTTTAGTGCTGATATTGTTCTTTTAGAGGGTTTTTACACCAGAATCGACTATTGAATTGTCTATAGCAAAAGTTTGCAACAGCTCCTATTTTCATCAATGGACCTTGTCATCGTTCATCTCATCGTTCGTTGTGTTTCGCGTACCAAAGTGCAGTGCACAGAGCACACCCTTATCATCCGATCCGCCCGGCTCTGAACCGAGACGGGTCCAATTCTGGTCCATCTTGCTATAGGGTATTTTCGATCCGGTTGAAGAACAAGCACAAGTTCAGTACTTTGTCGACTGACAGTATACCATGTGTAGTGAAAAGGTTAAATTGACTAAAGCGTCTAATTTATAATGAAAACTCGAGCTATTGATACGGAAGCGATGAGACTTTTGAGGGATCGAATACATTGTACAGAAAGAGTATAAAAAATCATTTAAAGTAAAATTCAACAAACTTTTTTTTTTTTTTTTTTTATTAAGTTTATAGTTTTATCTAAATAATTCTTGCGTTGGGACTGATGGGAGGAATTCCCCACAGTGGGGCTCTCGCAAACTTTTAATGTGAGCAAATAAATAGCCCAACTTGATGTAAAAACCAGCGAAAATCAAGATAATCACACTCAAAAAGTCTATAATTCAGTAATAAACTGACAAAACTGCTACAACAGCAAGATATTGACGGTGGTTCAGCGCAGGTATATCATGGGAGATTCTTGTCTTATTTGTCACTTTCTCTGTATGGAAACACAGAGATATGTCTCAATTTAGATAGGAATCTCGGCAATCTCCCATGATCCCTGCGTCTCTCCGTCACTAAGCCCGATATTGAGAGTGAATCTTGTGATTTTTTAGTGTATTTATCGTAATTTTTACAGGTTTTTATATGCATGAGTCAACTTTTCAATCCCCTATAGCAAAAGTTTTCAAGAGCCTCATTACTATAGAAACAACGCATTATTCACACGATGGCTAACTTATTTTTTCGGGGACTCACCAGAATAACATGAAAATGAGCAACATCCAACTGGACCATTAGAGTTTGACTGATGACCAACGACAAAATTTCGATGTTTCGCTCTCATTGACTTTCGACCGCAACGCATGTTTGCCCATCAGCAAGCGTATGATCCAGTTGGATGTTGTTTTGTTGAGACCCCCCCCCCCCCAAAAAAAAGAAGAAGTTTCCATCAGATTTTAACATGGGCATTCGCAAGTTGGTTGTTTCGTACGGATGTTAATGAACGTAAAAGTGCTGGCTGAGCGCGGAGAGTAGGAAGATTGCAACGATGTCAGATTTCGTATTAAAATCCATACATTTAATATTAATTTAAATGATGAAACCTTCAGAGTTGGTCGAACACTAAAGTTAAAGATAATACAACGCAAAAAAAAAAAAAAAAAAAAAAAAAAAAAAAAAGTATGTTTAAATTGTGAACTATGTTTACCTACTTCACTTTTTAACTATCTGTTTGCCTGTTTGCTTTTATACAGGGTGTCCCAAAATTGATAGTAAATATTTTTACCACGTATTTTTGGGGCCAAAATAAGACTTTTTTTTACCTATGAACACGTGTCCGAAAATGCCCCCCCCCCCCTCGGAGCTACAGCCCCCCAAAGTTTAAAAAAAAATCGGTTTTTCTTCGATTCTAGAAACGGATCTCCGTAAAAATGGATGAAAATTGGTTTTCAAGGGTAATTTTAGGCGTTCTTTCCGATTCTGAGGTCGAAAATTTCCGAAAGGGTCAAAAAAGGGGGGTCTGAGGGGGTTTCAAATTTTAAATTGAATAATTTTTTAGTGCTCCGTAAGAAAATGAGAAAAATAACAAAAGAATCTAATGGAACAAAACAAAAGGAACATTTTTGATCTCCTGTGTTTTTTTATAAGACGCACGGAAAACGAGTAAAATCGATTTTTCGCCGGGAGCGCACAGCCCGATAGCGCTGTTTCAGTGCCGCGTTGCGTCGAGTCGATCGTTGAGTCAGTTGAGTGCACAGAGCAGCGCTATCGGGCTGTGCGCTTCCGGCGAAAAATCGATTTTACTCCCCTAGTAGCATCGACTTGGGAAAAACACGATTTTTTTTTTTGAAAAACACGTGAAATAACTTGTAAAAACTCGTAAAAATTACTGGAAAAAAACTCGTAAAAAACTCGTTGCTCGCACAGAATATGCATTATTTTCCGTAAAATTAACGAGAAATTATCAAAGAATAAGGAAAAAACACGGAAATTATTGGTAAATTAGACGAAAAAAATTTCAATGGAAAGAAAATGATATTCATTTAACCGATGAAAATACGTAAAATTTACGTGGCTTTTACCATACCTTGGTCTTTTCTCGTAAATTTAACAAGTTTTTTCCGTAAAATACATGATAAATTGCCTGCAAATTCCTCCCAAAAATGAGTAAAAATTCGCGTAAATTTTATGTGTTTTTTTGACGTGAATTTTATGTTTCTTCTCCTTCCTTCACAGCATTTATCTCGTTTATTTTACCGATACTTTTCGTGTTTTTTCTTAGCCCTTGATTTGTCCTAGTAAATTTAACTCTACAGGGTGTCAATTAAAAAAGGAGCCAGGCTTAATATCTCGAAAACGGCTCCGAATTTCGAAAAACGCTGAAACACGTGTTCGATTCTTTCGAGGGGGACATCTTTTGAGGGGGTCCCCAATTTCGGGGCCCCCCTCTGGGGAGCCCCAGGGGGGTCAAGTCCCATATTTCAAATGGGGACCCCCATTTTTTATTTGATAATCGGTAAGAGGGTAAAATTTTAAGACTTTTGGCGCAAACCGAAAGTCGATATCGTTTTTCTTGTTCGATATATCGAAGGTCAAAGTTCGATATGGACCCATCTTCAGAAATTCGTAACTTTCCTTTAAATAGTCCAAATTTCAAAAACTTTGGGTCTAAAATGCTCTACAGAGCAAGCACTTTTCAGAAAAAAATTCAATTTCAACAGAAATTTAGTCAAACTTTGATTTTAAAGCCCCCAAACATTTTTAACGTTTTTGGCCCCCACGGAGGGCTATCAGAAAAATTCCGAGAGACGACCCCTATCGAGTGATACATCAATCGAAAAAGCGTAACAAACTGAGCATTTTGGCGTAAACCGGAGATCCATATCGTTTTTCATATTCGAGATATCGCATTCTGTAAATCGACATTTGACATTCGATATCTCGAATATGAAAAACGATATGGATCTCCGGTTTACGCCAAAATGCTCAGTTTGTTACGCTTTTTCGATTGATGTATCACTCGATAGGGGTCGTCTCTCGGAATTTTTCTGATAGCCCTCCGTGGGGGCCAAAAACGTTAAAAATGTTTGGGGGCTTTAAAATCAAAGTTTGACTAAATTTCTGTTGAAATTGAATTTTTTTCTGAAAAGTGCTTGCTCTGTAGAGCATTTTAGACCCAAAGTTTTTGAAATTTGGACTATTTAAAGGAAAGTTACGAATTTCTGAAGATGGGTCCATATCGAACTTTGACCTTCGATATATCGAACAAGAAAAACGATATCGACTTTCGGTTTGCGCCAAAAGTCTTAAAATTTTACCCTCTTACCGATTATCAAATAAAAAATGGGGGTCCCCATTTGAAATATGGGACTTGACCCCCCTGGGGCTCCCCAGAGGGGGGCCCCGAAATCGGGGACCCCCTCGAAATAATCGAACACGTGTTTCAGCGTTTTTCGAACTTCGGAGCCGTTTTCGAGATATTAAGCCTGGCTCCTTTTTTAATTGACACCCTGTATAATTGTATATATAGTCGTACGGGCTCCCTACCCCCCCACCATCACACCCCTCCACACTCTCCACTACCCACACCAAATGCAATTTGTTTTTTTATGAAAATGAGTAATATTCGATACTGTTGACCCTTGCACGCAGCGTTGAGAGCAAACTACAACTTCAATAAATATTCACGCGGGGTTGTCAATCCCTATCCATTAAAATTCCCTGCAAAATATAGCTTAAAATTTAATCGTAACCAGGTTCATGGTACTGTGAGAAAGCCCCTAGAATCATTTAGAGCAAACTTAAAGTCTGGGAGCTTAAAAAGATCACAGGTTGCCCCAAATTAAGTATATGACAACGGATACCTCAAATTACCTGAAATTTTGAAATGATAAACAATTAGAGCAGGGCCATTCAGAGTATCGGGTTCTGACAAGGAGCGGTGTGTGCTCCCAAATTGCATCAACACACATCGGCGAGCAGTTGGTTAGTGCTGAGTTTGACTCGTTGCTAATCAACTGCTCACCGATGAGCTTTGATGCAGTTCAGAAGCAGATACCGCTACTTGTCAGAACCCAATACTGAAAATGGTCATGCTCTAAAGGCTGAAATATCGAAGAAAGAAAAAAAAAAAAAAACAGTTCAAGTGCAGCTTTTACCCTCCCTTCTGCCTGAAACACATTTACCTTGGAACTGCTACATCTAATAAAACATATTTCAATTCATCATGCCAAGCATGGAGCATTGATGCGGTTTGAATGAGCTTTATGAGATGACTGAGCGGAGCAAGAGATGTCAGCACGATATATCCCACACAACTTCAAAAAAAAAATATTTTATAGTATAATAAGATATTGTAGCAGCACCTAAATATCTTTAAATATACGACTCCATAATTGTTTGGCATTTCAGGTTTACAATTAAAATTTAAACAAACAAGCATGCGGGCACCATGGTAAATGATACTGTTAAATGGAAATACAACTCACCTTGTTTGAACGTCAAGCGGTAATCGGAGAATTAGTTTCATGACACAAGTTTAAACACAACACTATGCACTTTTTTTAGCTTCAGCTAAGACATCTCACCAAACTGTAGTAAATTATTTTTGAAGATCATGTGGTATAACAGTTGTCAAGCGATGGCATCAATTTAAATCACAAGAGAACAAGAAATGAGCTGGTAAGAACTCCGAATTAACACGTTTTTCAGCTCTTCAAATTTAACGCACTGATTTGAACAACAAAAAAAAGTTGATGCGGGTGGCAGCCTGATCCAGTGAGCTAGATGAATTTGCAATTTGGATTCACAATCTGGCTTCTATCTTCAAATTTCCTCCAGAGCGACGATTCAATTTCTTTCTGTAGCTTCCCTTCTCAAATTGTCGAGAATTCACAAACACGAGTAAATAATTAGAAGGGATTCCGCAGAAAAAGCTACATCATGGCTGATTTTTTCTAGTAACCAGTATCTTTCTGAAAGAAATACCAAGAAAAATTACAAATAGCACTTCCATAGAGATTTAGAGCCAAGCAAAGTTACATTATTTTAACTTCATGAATTGGACATTAATTTGCTGGAAAACGGGAGTGAAAAATAAGAAGCTTTGAATTGAACGTGTGTGAGTTGCAAAATGTCCTTTTCTGTGATGGAGTTATGAATGAGTGTTTTTAAAAAGGTAGACATATGTATTATTGCTTCCAGCCAAAAACGGATCCAGCAATCTGGCAACCATGTATTAATCTCATTTGAGTGCATGAGAAACAATCGATTAGTGAAAGGACCATGGCCTCCTCACAAATCGATTGTTCCTGAATCGTAAAACCGGGATGAGTTTTCCTCTCGTTCAGCTTCAATCGCATGACAAGAAAGTGAGGTTATAAATTTCTACTTAAGCGAATGAGAGATGACAATCACAAAGGAATAGTTTAAGCTAGACTTAAAGTGAATCGATTATTCTCTCTAGAGCTAGACACGGCCAGAAAAATCATTATTGACAAGGCTGAAGTCATAACTGCAGTTTGCAGAAATAGAATGCGAGGGAACCTTTGTCCTTGAATCACTGATCAAAGTTGAAAATAAATGGATTCGTCAAAAAGATTCAGACTAATTATGAGTAGGTACTTACACAAAGCCAGTTAAAAATATCGAGGAGTTGGTGAGTTTACCAGGATCGACGATCACAGACAATAATTAGGCACTGAACTTAAGAAAGTCTTATGTACTGAATTAAAGAGCTCCAACTCTCATTGTTGTTTCTAACTGGGGAAATGACCGTTGCGTTGTATTGCAGAGTGAGTGTGAGTGTGAGTGTAGGCGGGTATAGACTTGACTTTCACGCTATCATCACGTGACAAAGACCATGACTCCAAAGATGGCGTAAACGATGCAGTCCACCACCAACGCATCAACGGTCTACATTCGGGCGGGACTAGTTTTGAGGTTATGTTTAGTTGTTTTGATCCCGCGCCGCGGATATGGCTTTGTAGCTCTGTGTATTTTGTTTGTTAATTTCTGCAAAGGTCTTCGGAACTAGACATTGAGACAGACACTAGTTCTTTTACACTCGCAGTATTTCGAAGTATACTGATATGTTTGTGCTTCGTAGTTTCAGTTTTCTTCATTGATCGGATTCCAGAAGTTGAGTCAGTGTGTCCATCTCGCGTGTGTTTGTGCTCGCTGGTACAGTTAGATAGTGCTGACTTCTGCCAAGTCCTTCTAATATAATTCATCGTTTGTGCAAATTCTCTATTTGAAAAAGGAAGTAACAGAAAAAAGTGGAATCAACTTACCGTGGGGTTTATACCAACCCACAATGTTTTGATGTTTCAATCAGTGCGTTAAATTTGAAGAACTTCAAAACGTGTCAATCCGGAATTCTTATTAGCTCATTTCTTATTCTCTTGTGATTAAAAGTGGTGTCATATCTTCACCTGGTATACCAAACGGGCTTTAAAACAATGTAATCCATGCTGTTTAATGAGATGTCGTCTCAGCTAAGACGGACAAGTGTTGTACATAGTGTTGTATTTAAAGTTGTGTCGACAAACCAATTCTAGGATTACTTACCGCTCGGCGTCCAAACTTGGTGAGTTGTATCTCTGTCTAACAAAAAAGTTAATTTGCCTTTGCATGCTTGTTTATTTAAATGCCCATTGTTAACCTGAAATGCCAATCAATTCTAGAATCGTATTGAAAAATCTCTCGTCGCTGCCTCAAGCTGATATTTTATAAGTTGGGCGCGACACAGTGTGTTACATCTCAACCTACCGAATTCCCTACAAATTTGAATCCGACTTTCCTTGTGAAGTAAACAAACTACATGGTGGTGTTCTTTGTTCCTAATTTTCCGTTGTTTTTACCGGAAATTTGCGTAACATACCAATCAATAATTGTACGTAAATTTTACGTAATTATCTCAAGATCAACACGTAAAATTTACAGCTTTTTCTCGTGAAATGTCCGTAAATTTTACGTAAATTTCATAAGAAAAACACGTAAAATTTCTAGTTTTTTCTCGTAAAATTTCTATCGATAATTACTGAGGGAATTCTGAGGGTCCCCAACCTGAATGAGGATTCCCTCTAACTGAGGATCCCCCCTTAACTGAGGGTCTCCCCCTGACAGTGTCTCCACCTGACTGAGTGTCTTTCCTCTAACTGAAGGTCTACCCCCTGACTACTTTCGAAAATAACCACAAATTTTAACGGGGGAGGACCCCCTCCTCCTGGGGGGTGTTCCATACCCTCTAGACTTTTCAGTTGGGAAAAATGTCTGATTTGGGGTGAAGGGTCGTAGAGGGGGGGAGGTGAAAATGTCTGAATTGGGGGAGAGCCGGGGGGGATTTCATAATGTCTGATTTTGGGGGAGGGTCGGATGGTCGGAGGGGGGGATGAAAATGTTTAATTTGGGGGGTAACTCGTATATCGACTAGGGAGAGACTGGCACCCCTGGAAGTTCGTGTAATACTTTTCGAAGATTTCACCATGATGCCTCAAGAGAATTTTAGGAAATATTTACCGGAAAGTTGCGAAACATTTCAATGAATATTTTATACGTCAAAGTCTGAATTAAATGCGTAAAACTTTTGGATTTTCCTTGTAAAATTTATCTATATTTTTACGAAAATTTTACGTTAACATCATGAGAAAAACACGTAATATTTACAGCCTTTTCTCGTGAAATGTCCATCGGAACTTCATCGGAAATTTTACGTAAATGTCATAAGAAAAACACGTAAAATTTTCGGTTTTTTCTCGTAAAATTTCTATCGATAATTTCACGTAAATTTTACGTAAATATCATAAGAAAAACACGTAAAATTTTCGAGTTTTTCTCGTAAAATTTGTATCGATAATTTTACGTAAATTTTACGTAAATATCTTAAAAAAAACTCGTGAAATTTACGGTTTTTTCTCGAAAAATTTCTGGTATGAGAAAATAACGAGAATTTTACGTTTTTTTTACGAGTTTTTAGCAAAACTTCAGTATTTTACAAAACTTTTACGTTTTTTTTCAAGTTTTTCCCAAGTCAATGCTACTAGGGTCGTTTTCCGTGCGTCTTATGAAAAAAACACAGGAGATCAAAAATGTTCCTTTTGTTTTGTTCCATTAGATTCTTTTGTTATTTTTCTCATTTTCTTGCGGAGCACTAAAAAATTATTCAATTTAAAATTTGAACCCCCCTCAGACCCCCCCTTTTTTGACCCTTTCGGAAATTTTCGACCCCGGAATCGGAAAGAACGCCTAAAATTACCCTTGAAAACCAATTTTCATCCATTTTTACGGAGATCTGTTTCTAGAATCGAAGAAAAACCGATTTTTTTTTTAAACTTTGGGGGGCTGTAGCTCCGAGGGGGGCATTTTCGGACACGTGTTCATTGGAAAAAAAAGTCTTATTTTGGCCCCAAAATTACGTGATAAAAATATTTACTATCAATTTTGGGACACCCTGTATAGTAACTCCAACTTTAGAGCCTGACCATCTCTAAAGAATTAATTATTTATCTGTCGGCCATCATTTTGTGTTCCGTCTTATTCAACGAGCTATAGTGATAGAAAGGCTGACACATGCCGTTAAGTCCTATAACAAACAGCGGCGGCTCGTGCAACGTGGCAACAATGGATTTCCTCCATTTAAAACTGTGTAAAATAATCGATTACTTGGTGAGGCGCAGCGCCTCACCTAGTATCTATCTTTTTTCATACGTTTAGATGGCAAAAGTGCACGGTTGCCAGATTGCACGAGCCGCCACTGATAACAAAGTGTGACAGCATGGGCGATCTGAATCTGGTTTGTTTGCCTCATATTTTTTAACCTACAATCAAAAGTTGTAATTAACCCAGTGGATATTGGTTTTAAACGAAAGTGCAAAGTGTTTCAGAGTGGCTGTATGGACACAGAATTCCAATACAACTATCCAGATGAGAAAATTTGGTTTGTTTCTGTTATGCGTCAGTTTCTTTGTCGCACACGGATCGTTCCCAAAGAAACAGTAATATCGATTTCTGTGTCCGGAGAGCAAATCTCAAACACTTGCACTTTCGTTCAAATCCAATTTCAAGTAAATTTGTCATTTAAGTATAAAAAATATGAGGCAAACAAACCGATCATGTGTAAAATGTCCATAAGATATTTCCATCATCTCCTAGAAGTTTCAATATCTTGTCCCACAAATCCTCTCTATCGCTATACCTCACTGGTTTTACTGATTTAAATGGTAAATACAACCTATAAAGCCTCCGTAGATTTGGCAACACTGTATGGATGGTAGGAAACACGCGAGCGCGAGGCGGGATCAGTGATTCATGTTTTCGGTTGAAATGTAGTTTCATGGTTCATGAATTAAGTTGGCACTGCTTGCGGAACTCGAGCCCCCCTCTCACCCGGCAGGCCGCAAGTCACATGGCAGCGTTCATTCAAAAATCAAAATAGACATCACTCTACCGAGCGACAGACGAGTTGATTGGCTGCTTCAGGTGAGAAATAGTTCGCGCGCGCCGCTGGGTCAAAAGCGTTTCGGAAACATTGGATCTTTTAAAGAGGCGCTTGCTCTTGGGCGTCTTAGATTTACGTATCGGGACGAGTGCGCAAGGATCTGACTTTATGTGTTTTCATGGAACACATTAAAATACTCAAAATAGATTAAAAATAACACTGGAAAAAAAAGGATAACCAGAATTCTGGAATTTGTACAATAGATCTTAAAAAATGTTGAGGGAAATTCTGGTACTTTGACCAGATTCTAATGGAAACACCATTGAGTTCAAACTATCAGTCAATAATGTCCTTTGCACTCTTTTGAGTGCCGGAGAGGAAATGGGGCTGTTGCACACTTTTGCTGTGAGCGATATAAGGATTGATTCAGATGTAAAAACCTGCAAAAATAACGATGATTAACCCAAATCGATATCCCAAATCGGTTCAGAGTTGGATGGATCGAAAAATAAGGGTGTGCAATTATCGGGCACCGGAGTAATGATCCACATCCAATTAATGGTATCGTGAAATCTGGTAACACCGGTGTCAAAAGAAATTTGTCGTCTCTTATTGGTCACTTCTTGATGGAGTAACAGTATTATTACAGATGGGAATATACAGATGTGAATGACCCATTATCAGTGCCCTTCGCCGCCATTACGCTCGCGCATTTAAAAACATTTTATGAGTTTAGGAGTATGGATCTCGTGAGTTTTTTCAGATTTTTTCATCTGAATCAATCCTCAAATCACACAGCAAAAGTGTGCAACAGTCCCACATTCCCAAGACAGATGGACCCAAATCGGTTCAGAGTTGGATGGATCGAAAAATAAGGGTGTGCAATTTCGCTGCGAGCCGTTAAACACAACGCAAATCAGGTTTAATGATGAAATATGAGGGTATGTAACCTCAGAGTCTACCAACACTACATTCCTATAAGTATTTGCTTGAAAGGGAAGGAGGATAGGTCTAGAATAGAATTCAACCAATTTTAGAAAGTGACGAAAGAAAGAGAAAGTAGAAAGAATGAGTGAGAAACGATTCGAAGAAGGGGGATGGATGGGGAGGTATAAAGCAAATTATATGGAAACGCGAGACTCTAGGTGAAATTCATTCATTAGTAATAAATAAAACAGGAACGGGTAAAATGCTGGAATACAAACTAAATTGGCGAGGACGCTTCGGCTCAAATCGTAGCCATCTTCAACTCAAAAATAATAAAATTAAATTAAAAAACAAATTTTAAACGACGGAGAGATCCACCACTCACAAACCGTCAAACCGTTTCGGTTTGTGAGAGGTGGCTCTCTCCGCCTTTTGAAATTCGTTTTTTAATTTAATTTTATTATTTTTGAGTTGAAGATGGCTACGATTTGAGCCGAAACGTCCTCGCCAATTTAGGTTGTATTCCAGCATTTTACCCGTTCCTGTTTTATTTATTGTTCAAGTCGTCGCTGGTTCGTTTTTCTTTCACCTTTCTTTCATTCATTAGACAGTTAGACACCCCTCCTTCCCCTTTCAAGTAAAAAAGTGAGAAAGTACTTTTGACGGACAAACTGAGGTCACACCTTATTGAAAAAAAAAAAAATAAGCCTAAAATATGATAATATTACCAGAAGCACAACGATATGTGACCTTGGAGAGTCTAGTGCTTTTACCAGAAAATTCTGGATTTACCATCAGAATAAGGTCAAAGTACCACAATCTCTTCAACAGTTTCAAGAATAATGGTATACAAACACTATGATTCCTATAATAGTAATATTACCATCCCTTACCTAGGTTCACAAATCGTTGTGCTTCTGGTAATATTACGATCTATTTTTTTCCAGTGCTGTCTTGAAAATTTCCAATCTGGCGCAAAAAAGGAGTGCAAGGGCTTTTTCGACCGATAACATAAATCAAGTGATGTGCAATTATCCGATTTCTAGCAATTGCCTTTCCACGCAATGGTATTGCATAGCAGTTTTTTGCTATAGCCCTAAATTTAAATAGCGTGTTACGATCGAAAAAGCTCATAAAAATGGCGACAAGCGTACACTAAAGAACTTGCAGTTTCGAACTTTAATGAGCACCTATCCCTTGCTATAAAAGCGCGGGATGAGTGAGTGAACGGCTAAAATTTAAGGCGCAAAAGCAAAGAAAAGAAGCGTCCTTAGCATGGGGTGAAGAGGGGGGGGGGGAGAAACAAGTTGATTCTAGGATTAGAGGCCGAAAAGATTGATCGTTGTAGCGTCGCGTATATTCGCATCCTCGAAGATCCAACGTTGCAAGATTGCTTTAAAGACCTAGACCATCAGGGACCAACAAATGTTCGGTACAGACGGTCCCCGAAAGACTTTGGATGGTGAGCGTTTACGTGTGCTTTTAAAAGGTCGTAGGTGCACACCAATCATCTAGGTGCAGGACCGTCTCTACCGAACATTTATTGGTCCCATGGCTGCCGCTTATAGTGTACAGTCATATCGAATGTCGGCCGACGCCTAAGATTCAGTGGCGTTGCGTGAAATTTGGCAACGTTGTATTGTGTCCATTTAAACCTATTTAAAAGGTCGAATGTGAAGGTGTTCCCCCAACACCCAAAAGTTTGATATTTTCCATGGGTTTAAATAGACGAACTGCAATGTTGCCAAATTGCACGCTACGCCACTTCTTAGATTTAGGCTTAGAGTTTAGCCATTATCAATACTTATCACAAAGAAATCAATTAATGCGGGTGTCCTACCTGACCCAAATTCTAAGGCGTCGACTGACATTCTTTAATTCGCTGACTGTACAATCGACGAATTAAAGATTGGCGAGAGATTTCACGAGAAGCATCATTTTTAATTGCACACGTGCTTACTCTTTCATAAAATGAATAGATAAATATGATGCATTATTATCATGAGGAAACCACCACAACACAGCATTCCACAGAATATCAAAGAGTGGTTTGGGGGTCTCCCCCAGATTAAATTTTGACGTAGGGTATTCTCTACAGTTTATTTTCCTCCCTTTTTTGGCAGTCTGGCAATCCTGCCTTTTGGTCCTTTAAACGACGATCCTTTCAATGGCGCGATGCTTAGATTATGGAACGCGCGGGTCACAATGTGTTTGTGATGCGGCCGGACTAAAAATAGACTCTTTTCTCCCCTCGGAGATCGGAAGCATCGAATTGGTGTAAATTACTCGAGATGGATCGTCACCGTCATGCGGTCATGATAGTCATACTTCTGCGTGACCATTTTTACGATTCAAGGTCACACTTCGCAAATCGCCGCACCGACCGCCGAGAGTCAAGTCTCTTCATATGATAGTCTGACGTTTGCGCGCTGACTTTCAATCTCACCGCACTCACCCCCATTCATCAGGTCAAAATAAACGAGAATTTCACTATATCACGTTTGGATGCAGCAAAGAGTAAACAAGAGTCGCAATTGCATTAAGAGCTAGCGTGGTCAGTGCTGATAAGAGTCGGCCGCTGATTGGCTGGAAATGGGGGGAAATGCGTGGGTCCAAACTTTTTTCGACCTTGTGGAAATACTGGAAATTAACACGGGGTTTTCGGTCCGGGCCGTTTATCTCAAAACCTGTGCAAAATTGACGCGTCGCAATCAATACGAGTCGATTTAGCAGAATTTTCTAAAAAAAAAAATTGATAGGTGACAAGTACCAGTTTATTGCAAGTTCGAGAGGACTGTCTCACTTGAAAAGTACACATAAATAGTGAGTTACTCAACACACGCCAAACATGAAAACACACTATTATTATACTTGTACTTTTCAACGGAGACAGTCTTCTCGAATTTGCAATAAACTGGTACTTATGACTTGTCAAGTTGTTGAGAAATTTCTGCTAAATCGACTCGTATTAATTGTGACGTGTCAATTTTGCACATACGTTTCGAGATAAACGGCCCGGAACGAAAACCCCGTGTTAATTTCCATAAGGCCGAAAAAAGTTTGGACTCACACTTACAGCCAATCAGAGGCCAGCCCGAGTTACCGATCCCTTAACTACGTTGCATGACCACGTAGCCCTTCTATTCAATTGTGACTCTTGTTTACTCTTTGGGGTGCTGCAGTTTTGTTGTTTTGGACTTTTCGGAGGACACTGAACGTCAAAGTCAACAAAACCATTTTCAGGCGATCAGGAGCCAATCATTTCATCAGGAGCGTTCTTTACTGTTGTTTCTTACCACGGAGAGTTAATCTTTTCGTTTTCGCTACCCCCAGCTCGCGGAACGGGTAATAAAAATTCCGAGGTTCGAGTCTACAATTCGGTGTCATCATCCATCGTTGCCGAACAAACAGTTCGGGTGAAATAATAAAATGCACAAGCGCTGGTTCGGGTGAAAATCTTCACCGGACCTTCATCATAAAATTAGATTTTAGAGGATCCGATTTGATCATCTGTAAAGGCCTTTAGGGCCTGAAAAAAAATCAGGTGAGCTTTTCGCTGAAATCCAGCACTAACAGTAAGATGAATCTTCGGCGTTTAATGCCAATTACCGCCACTTGAGAGGTACCACTCGAGTAATGTCAAATTACACACCGAAATTAATTTAAAATTTTATAAGATTAAGGAGTGTCAAATACTAGATAACCGGCTTAAGCGCGTCTCTTCAAAATATCAAGTCAATAACTTTAAAACTAACCAGTGACGGCTCGTGCAATGTGGCAACAATGGATTCCCTCCATTTAAACCTACGTAAAATAATCGATCTTCGAGGGATTCACTGAGTCCCTAAGAAATCGATACTTTTTTATGAGTTCAAATGGCATAAAGAAACATGGTTGCCAAATAGCTCGAGCCGCCACTGGGTGAAAGGCATAGCAAGCGCACTGGCTGGCAACAAAGCGGAGAGTGGGAAGAGGTTGAGACAACTTCGCCAGATGTCAATGCTAAGCCGAATAAAAATACACGCCGGCCAGCACTAAATTGGCCCGAGCTTAAAAAATGAGTGGATGGTTTTTTCTTTTTTTTAAGCGATGCCAGATCTTTTAATTGAAATCGTCAGACCCTTTATCATCATAACTGTCCAGATCTAACTACACACCGTTTAGTTCCTCTCTGCACACTTGGCAACGAATGAAAATATTTTTGCAACGGTTACGTATGTAATGACAACGGACTAATCAATGCAACAGACATAGGGTAGACTGTCATGCAGCAGTGAAAACGTTACAGGGAAGATGGATGGGTTGGAGGGGGTTCAACTAAACATAAGTATGCGATAAAATTCTGATTACTAGTCAGTACCCACTGAATAAAGTGCATGGAAGGGTAAATTTTACCCTTAGATGGTTCCTAGCTGTATTGTACTAGCAGCACATGGATGATTAATATTCACAGCACGATCGTTAGATGATACTGGAATTTTCGGTAATCTGTAAAGTCAATCTGTTCACATGAACAATCAGACCGTTAATATTGACGGTTGTGTGGTTAATATTTACGATTAGATACCTAGTTAATTTTTAAACATCTAAATCGCCGTACAATATAGGAACTAACTAAGGGTAAAAATTACACTCTAATTGGTTCAGGGTACTCAAAGTCAGGGAACGGGGATGAAGCGGGAATAAACAGCGATTTCTGCATAGAGATGATATGAATTAAAATACAGTCGGGGACTGAAAAAGAAAGCCGGGCGGCTCCTTAGATTTAGGCTTAGGGGGGCCACCCACAGTGCTTAAATTCATTAAGATAAGTGCTCCAAGTTGCCCTACTCCAGAATAAGGTGTCAGACAATCTGCATGGCCCCTACTGGACTTGCAAATCTACAGTTTTAGAGTGGGTTTCCTAAGTTTCGAACAGATATATTTTATACTCAAGATAGACAGGGGGCGAAAAGAATTGGGATGAGTTCTACTTAAGTTAAACTCTGTTTCATGTAAACAATGACCTCACTCTTACTCACATCAATCATCGAAATGTGTGTTTAACCCTTTCAGGACCAGGCTAGTTCAAGAGAACGCCTCCTCTCCGTTTCTACAGGGAAGGTAGTTAACTGTTCGTACTTGATGGAGTTGGAATTGCCTGTATGACGAATTGAAGGCGCCCGACGAGGCCTTATATTTTGAAGTGTTTTTATCTATATTTGCGTTTATCCAAAATGAAAACTGAATCAATGTTAAATAGACGAGAGGAGAAAAACGAGTATACTCGGGCTTGGCTCATAAGGGGTTAACTTTAGTCTGTAGGAACGTCAAGTAGAGCCTAGACCTGCCTCAACTTACAATTTAACATTCAACTTTTCAGTTGGTAATTTTTAGGCCATTTGAGTCAGGCGGTTACATTAGCCTGTGTAACACGATCGATCCAGATTGACGGAAGTGCGTGGCTGCGTAGTAGCTACTGCGCATCGTTGCCAATTTTATAATTACAAAATTTAAAATTGACAGCAACTAGTGGTAATCTTTGACTGCATAATCTTCTGTCATCAATATATTTGAAGTTTGAAGGCCTGTCAAAGATTGATGGCACGAAAATTAGGCATTCATGGATGCCAATTTCACGACAAATACGGAGTTACAGTTGGCGATCATCAATCCGAATCTGTCGTGTGGCACACATGGTTTTTGTGCATGCAAACGCCGTGTACAAAACGGTTTCACCGAAGTTTAGTAGTTGGTGATTGATGGACACGCCGGATGCCGTAATTCTTGAGCATTTTATTGCATAAGTTTGTGCATTTCTGTGTCTAGTTCACCAAAAATCTAACGCAATAACAAACTTACTCACAACTTTGACAAGTCTCGATATACATTTGCACGCGAAACCGACAAGAAAAATGAATCTATACCTCTTCGTCTCGTGCACATTCATAACAGAAGGGACCCCACTTTTTGCCTCAGATTTATAAATCGATTAAACATACATCTTTTGTCGTCATTCATAGGACTTCCGTCAAAGATGTTCATAACGATTTCATTTTCTTCTGGCTTATCCTGAGCGGCGATTGCTGACCGCCAATCATAGTCTACGGAGAATAGAAAACCCTTCCTGCGTCTCTGAAAAGCGATTAGCAAAGCAAAGGAAGAAGAATGGTTTCAATTGTCGCAGCGGATGGAAATGGACGGGTGGGGACACTGGCTCTGCGATCTCTTATACTTCTCGTCTTATTTCCTCCTATCAAATCCTGAGTATCCTGGCGCGTGCGACTTCGACTTGCCGATTGGTTTCAGAAATTGGAAAATCGATACAGATTATTACGTTTGTCCTCCTTGCATTGAATGCAATGTCGCACAGTGGCACTGACCGCAGTGATCATAGAATCATTAAGTGCGAATTTCAATCAAAAAGTTCTGCATGTTTCACAGAGAGAAGTGTTGACATTAAAAATGGTCAGAATTCTAATAAGAAAGTCCCGAAAAGGATTCTGGTAGTTTACAGGAGAATTTTGGAATTTTTAAATGAAATTTTGGCCCAAGGTCAACTATTTAGGAGTTTTTCTCGAGATTATTTTGATAAAAAAAACAGCTTGTTCTGATGAAAAATGTCAGCATTTCTGACCAAAATTCTACTAAAAATACCAGGAGTATCCTGAAAACTGTCAGAATTTATTTTCGGGAACATTTTATTAGAATTATAGGTATTTTTAGTAGAGCATTAATGTGTACGGTGTGGCGCGGGTTATTAAAGGAAGACGATTAATTGCGGTGATTTATACTGTGTTCACGAGTGGATTTTAAAAGTATGTATTTTGAACAAAGTTGTTTTCACGGTATTTTCAATTAAAGGCAATGCAAAAGTACGCTTCAGATCCCATTCGCGAGATAGAGGAGTCAAAATGAGGAGTCCGATCGCTCCAGTGGTGAAGCGTGTTGCGTTTCTCCAAATGAAGGCGCTAGAGCCGATTTTCGTAAGCTACAACCGCCACACTATGGTCTGATATCGAATAAAAGTGGCAAAAATCAGTGAAAAATGATTCAACAAAAATCATCGTTTTCGACATTTATAGCTTAAATATTTAAAACTTTTCAGTGACATTTTTAGGTTTAAACCATTTGTCAAAAGTGTTTTCTGATGTGATTGTTTATCAAGAAACTTTATAAATGATAAATTGACGATAATTTACTTTCTGATTTTCGGCCACTTTTTTACGATCTCATAGACTACAGAGCGCCGGAGTCGATAACATTCAAATTTAACTGCGGCCTGAGATCGAATAAAAATGGCCAAAAATTCGTGGGGAAAAAAGCCATCGAAAATCGCCATCGAAAACCATCGTTTTCGACCCTTTAAACTTAATTTAAAACTTTCCAGTGACATTTTTAGGTTTAAATTACTTAATAAAAGTAATCTCTGTGATTAAAATTTGTCACGAAACTTTATAGATGATAAATGGATGAGACATTTCCTTTCTGATTTTTTGACCACTTAATCGGAGCTGCCGTTTTGCGTATAATTAATGGCATTTTTCAATCCACCGATGATTCCATCGGTTGAGAAAAGATTCCACACTTCAGTTCAGTGTGTGCCTGTAATGCACGAAAAAACTCAGATCTGTTAATCTTTTCCCAATCGGTGGAAACGTCATTAATTAATTAAAATACCCGCAAGTTTTTTAAAGTCATCGATGGCTCCACCAGGTAGGAGAGATTACAGAAGCGAGTATTTTCGTGCATTTCAGTCATACATTGAATTGAACCGTGTAATCTTTTCTCAACCGGTGGAACCATCGGTGGATTGAAAAATGCCATTAATTATACACAAAACGGCAGCTCTGCACTTAATTTATAACGATTTTAGACCACAGTGTGCGCCGGAGTCTCGGTAACATTCGAATCAGTGGCGTAGCGTGCAATTTGGCAACGTTGTATGGTGTACATTCAAATCCATGTAAAAAGTCGAATGAGAAGGTGTTCACCGAACACCCAATAGTTCGATCTTTTTCGTGGGTTTAAATGGACAAACTGTGACGTTGCCAAATTGTACGCTACGCAACTGTTCCGAATCTCACTGCTTCTGTGCGACGTGCTAGAGTAAAATGGAAAGAGAAACCCCAATCAGAGATTTGATTTGACCGATACGATGCTGAGCAAAATCGTACTGAGTAACTTTTCCCCTACTTCTTCAGTTCCCCGTTCCTCTACCTCCTTCTTCATCTGTTTCAGTGACATAACAACGGCATCCGCCTCGAGGGCTCGCTGAAATGATCCGTGAAGGCTTCTTTACTTGCTCCCGGGCTGGCGCTGCGGCCACAATACGATGTCTTTGGCCGGCTGACTGAATGGTAAGCACTGAGCGCGCGTTGTGCGTATACGATTTCATTCGGAATGATCGAGGAATTCCTTGGATCAAAATAATTGTAGTATAGTCATGAATCTTATAATTATTAATTAGTAAGGTAAAGTTTTCTAAATGCGTAGCGCTCTCTCATAAGCATCGAAACCTCCAAGGCTTTTCGACTTCCCTAACCCTCCCCTTGGGCCATTTCTAGGTCATCGAGTATCAATGTTTTGGAAAAGTGAGACAAGGGGGGGGGACTCTTTTGCCAAAGTTTACGAGCAAATGCATCGGCAATAGTTGCGGAGAGCACTGAAAAAACAAAGTTTAAGTAGCTTTTTAAAATAGCTTCGCTGAGCAAAAGTCCTAGCTGTATCGGAGCAAGTTGTGGTTGTACTGAAGCACTACTTTGGTAGAACCAAAGCAACAAAAGAGGCTGTTACTCTAAAGAAGTAGTGCTTTGGTACACCTGTAACTTTCTCCGGTACAGCTTGAACTTTTGCTCTGCGAAGCTATTTTAAAGCGCTGCTTTGGCGGTACATAAACTTTGTTTTTTCAGTGAAAATGTCGGCTACTTTGGGGAGATTCAGACTGCACTGAAAAAAAAGATTACCAGAAGCATGACAGTATGTGAACCTATGTAAGGAATAGTACAGTTACCAGAATTCTAGTGTTTGTACCAAAGTTCTTGAAATTTTTAAGGAAATTCTAGTTCTACGACTGTATTCTGGAACACATTATTATCTTCGCTGCTGTCCTTTCTATCATATCTAGCTAATGAGTTGACCGATACTTTCGTTTAAGGTCGCCAATTTCAAAATTAACATAAGCTGCAGATCAGAACTCTGTAACTTTTAAAAACTTTCGAAGAGCGATCTAACAAAACCCCGAGTTCTCGGGCTGATATAGTTCCGCATCGATTGATGCGAAATTACGTCACTCATCTGAGATTGATTATATCAAAGCAAGGCTTCATTAACGAGAGAGTAAGAAAAATTAAATTAGGTCGCGAGGATACAAGAAGCAAACCGCGACTTTTTCCTCCTCTTCACTTTTCCGGCTCGATTTTCTCAGCCTTGTCATGCACCAATGAGTGAAACTATTGTTTACAGAGCAGGAGTAGGAGCCACTATGCCACACGCGTTACGCGGCCCAACGATGAGCAGGTTGAGTGCGGTGACGTGAGGTCAATCCATTGTAGTTTTTCTTCCGTTTGAACCCATGCAAAACTATCGAATATTCGTAAGTTCAACTGAACCAACTAAAAATCGATTCTTTTACATTGGTTTCTCCCTTATTCCATTTCATCTAGGGAGGGCCCTATAATCAATGAAAAGAAGACACTTCAACTTCTTTTGAACTTTCTGCTAAGTTTTCTCCGTGACGAGTGACTTTACGAGCTATTTCTAATGGATTCGTAGTTTTTTGTGTTTCGTTATCCTTTTTGTTTTTGTGTTTTTTTGTTTGTTTTCTTGTTTGTTTATTTGTTTTTGTTATTTTGTTTTGTTTTTTGTTTTGCGGAATTTTACACCAGAATCAAGATCAACGCGTCGTATTACTGTCACAAACGCACGGAACAGACCCATTGAATGGAGCTCTTGCGAACTTTTGCTACAGGGGATTGAAGAGGTGATTCTTGCATAAAAACCTGTAAAAATGACGATAAATGAACTAAAAAATCACGAAATTCACTCTCAGAATCGGGCTTAATGGCTGAGAGACGCAGGTATCATGGGAGATTCCTATGTAAATAAAATTGAGACATATCTCTGTGTTTCTGTAGAGAAAGTGACATAATAGATAGGAATCTCCCATGATACCTGCGTTGAATCGCTATAACGATCTTGCCGTTATAGCAGTTATGTGTGAGTTTATCACTGAATTTTAGACTTTCTTAGTGCGATTTTCGTGATTTCCGCTGGTCCTTACCTACATCAGATTGGACTATTTATTTGCTTACAGCAAAAGTTTGCAAGACCCCCATTACAAAAACACCAACTCACAATAGATAATAATCAGAGGAAGAATTGATGCATCGGCATTCACGAGCCACCTCTGGGTGATATGATGGTTATTATGCTACAGATCTATGATGGTTGGGTGTCAGTCGGTCGGTCGGTGTCACTGATTAGACCATTTCATGTTTAATTAGAGGTGAGTGAGGAGAGGCGTGGAGGGAAAGAGGGAGGGACTGTGGAAGGGAGGGAGGAGGGAGAAGGGAGGGGGAGAGAGAGAAAGAGGATATTGGGTCGAACGAAGATCTGATGAGTGATGGAATTAAGTCGGGGCGAGTTCAATTAATATCACCTTGTGGCTGCTGCCATGACTGACGACGGCGATCATACTCTTGGGTCGAACGCGACCAATCAATCGTATAACCTCACGTTCTATGGTCGGTGTTGTCATGACTCAAACAAAAACCCGCGAACATTTAAACCTTATAAGATGTTGAAAAGTCAAAGAAACATGAAAGAGGCTCGTAAGTACGTGATTGAAGTAACTTAAAATTTTCAGAGAAATTGAAGGTCCAATCTTTTTGCAAAATTGCGTAAAAATCTCATGGAAATTGAAGGTCCGATTTTTTTATTTTTTTTTTGCAAAAGCGCGTAAAAATCTCAAAGAAATTGAAGGTCCGATCTTTTTGCAAAATTGCGTAAAAATCCCATAGAAATTGAAGGTCCGATCTTTTTGCAAAATCGCGTAAAAATATCAGTTGTGATTGGAGGTGTTTGTGAAAAGAACGTGAATTGCATAGTAAATAATGTAGTAAAAATAATTGCTTTTTTCATGATATTATGGGTTTATCGATGAAGAATTAACTTCATGAAAGGAGAAAGAAACCTGATCTGTCAACATGAAAGAACTTTCTCATTGGTTATGGGTACATATTGAGTTTTGAAACAAGATGGAACGATATTAGCAATTGAAACAAATTGATTAGGTCCATTTCGAACGATTTTATTTAATCCCCGAATCTTTAAACACAGTTCCAGCACAACTTAACTATGGTGCACATTATTAGGAAGCACTTAGGCATCACGCAATAAAATATTATTTAAATGATTTTAATTGAATCATTGAACGTAGTTGTGATAAAAACGTTGTAGTACCTATACATAGAGCAAAATAATAGCAAGTATTGAAGTATTTAAACCGAAAATCAACACCACCGAGTCCCAATGAATAGAGTCTTTCAGGATTCAGGACAAATTCATTAGAATGCTTTTTGAGAGGACTTTCGCCTCTTAACGAAAAGATGCGCGCGCTTATGGACAGTGCAGTTATAAAACAGTCAACTTCCACCAGAGCATTGGCAGATCTAAGCCCACCCTCATCCGAGATAATGTCTGAGTCCGCCACTGATTCCCATCCGCTAGAGGCCCAATGTAAATTAAAATATCAATCATTCGGTATATACAACGGTATATATAGGATCCTTAATCTTTACGTTTAAGGATTCTGCATTTGATATTTACTCCACTTGCGGTTTAACCTTGGAAAATGTAGGTGCTTGCATTTCTTTGGGCTCGTAGATATTTAAAAACTTAAAGAGTAATTGGACCGTGATGATGATAGTAAAAAAAAAAAAATCGAGTGACCGGAGTAACCGCAAAACTTGCAGGTTAATTCTTTGAGCTTTTGTCTCCAATTAACGCGGCTGAGCTAACAAGCTACACCATAGCCGTTGCCAGTAGCGTCGCGTGCCACCTGGCAAAAATGCAACTCTTCCATTTAAACTCATTAAATACATCGAATTTTCATTGTGCATTGTGCACTCCCTGAATTCGACCTTTTATATGAGTTTAAATTGATAGAATACATTGTTGCCAAATTGCACGCGACGCCACTGGCCGTAGCTATGAATCGGCCTTTCTCTCTTTACCTGATGTTTGAGCGCATGTGTTAGAGGATGGATTGAGGGGCTGCCACGTGACTTTTAGCCCCTATTTCTGTCGATTTCCAACACCTGCAATCGAACTTACGAAGAGAGAGAAACACAAAACTTCTGGTCTACGGCTTTAAACTGAACATGTATCTAGAGCAGCGTTGCCAGATTGGGGTGAAAAAGCCGTACGTTTTACATTTATTTAAATGGGGACGATACGGCTTTTTACCCCCAATCTGGCAACACTGACTAGAGCGGCAGTCTAATGGTAACTGGCAACCATTTGTGAATGATTTTCAGGTTAGGGTCAATGTGTACATTTTACATTTCTTTTTCCATGAATTTTGTCGTTGACGTCGACGGACATCTTGCAGATGTGCTGTTCAATGACATTTTTCAATTCACCGATGATTCCACCAGTTGACCAAAAGATTACAAAGTTCAGTTCAGTGTATGCATGTAATGCACGAAAATACTATGACCTATAATCTTTTCTCAACCGGTGGAGTCTCCGTCACTGACTTTAAAAAAGTTCGAGGACATTTTGATCATTTAACGGGTGATTCCACAGATTAAAAGAAGATTGCAGAGATTGTGTAATCTTTTGGTCAACCGGTAAAATCATCGGTGAATTGAAAAATACCAGTAAAATTACACGAAACAGCAGCTCTGATATCTTGTGCCCGTTGCATGCCACCAAAATACACGGAGAATTAGAAGAAAAAGGATAAAGTAAAAGAACAGCAAGTCACGATTTAAGGAAATGTTTCTTTTCAGCATAATCAACATGCGTCAGTGGTCAGAGTTCAGTGCTAGCTGATCCGAATAGCGGTCAAATCGTCTTGGATCTTGTTACAACGAGAGCAGAGCGTATCCGAAATGAAGGCGCCAGGCCAGGACGCTCATCAGGAGCCGCGAAAAAGACGAAGGAAAAGAGGTACAAATTGGAGGGAAATAGTTTCTCAGAAACGGATCAGCGATTTCCGAGAGTTATATAACTCAAGCGCGTTTCATGCGCGGCTCGGATTGTGTCCCCGTGGTGAATGGTGCAGAGCCCCCGATGCCTGGTGGATGGTGACGGAGAGTACAGTCATCGACCGATTCCTACGAGGCGGGGGGTTCGCGACTCGCGGTGCGCCCGGCAATTAGTCACGAATTCACTTCTGTTCCCCATCCGTATACGTCCATCATTCAGCATGGACGGTTTTAGCGATGGCATCAAAACAGCACGAGATTAAAAACGGGAACGTTTTCAAGGTCGGAGGAACGTCCCCGGATGACTCACAAAAAATCCAACTTTCGGGGACCGGGCCTCGAAAACGTTGGTCCTCATTAAAGACGGGTCCAGCAATCTGAAAACTTATAGTTCTTTCCATTTGAATGCATGAGAAACAATCGATTGGTAAAAGGGTCACGTCCCCTTCAACAGTCGATTGTTTCTCATAAGTTCAAATGGGATGAATGCATGGTTGCAAAATTGCTGGATCCGCCCTTGGCCAATCTTCACTGAGAATTCTGAGGCTCGCGCGTAACGTAAAAGTAGCCCGCGCGATACAAATCCTCACCTTTGATTGGTTGAGACGTAACTTATAGTGTGATTCCATGCAGGTAAAATTTGGGGATCTTCCAATTCACGAGACGGCGCGACTGGTCACTTTTCCTTTTAGACAAGTAGAGGCGGAGCACTAAATGTGACTACAGTAGAAGCACATTAATATACATATGTATAATTTCGCGGATTCGAAAAAATAACAGACAACACACCCTTCTGATTTTGCCTGCGGGGTTATAAAAAGGTGAGCAATGAGCACCCTCCTCTTCAATTCTCAACCTATCCCCCTGTGTTTACCGAATGTCACCATTCAACCACACACAATCAGAAGGGGTTTGAGTGTTGTTTTGCTGAATCTGCGAGATTTTGGTCAGCCTTAACCCTTTCTTGGATAGTGGTACACATGTGTACCATTTTATTTAACATGTGATTCAATGGAATTTAAATGGACATTTTTCAAAAAGATGTGTGACCCATCAAAGTTCTTAAAAAAGTGTCCTCTTTCGAACGGTCTAAACAAATCTCAAAAAAACTCCAATCCCAAAATGCGTGCATGAAAGGGTTAAATCTGCCTTATGCATTTCAGCGTAGTGCGCTGTCTCTATTTGCCTGTGCTTTTCAAAATATCGCATTTTTCGGGTAATTTGAACGACAAAACAGATGATTACGCTTTAATTTGCGGGATGTCGTTGTGTTTCCATCCTACGGGGTTTTAAATTGAGCCCCCGGAAATCGACACTTTTACATAGGTTTAAAAGGGAGAGGGGAATACAATCAATTGTTAACGAGCCGCTCTTAGAATCGATATATCTGACTAATCTGACTAACGGTGAGTGAAAACTTCGAAAAGCTACGTTTCCGTTTTAGATAGAGACAAGTATGCGCATCACCGCATCACTCATCACCGGAAGTGCAATTAAACGGATTCGTCATGAACGAATTGCATCTTACATGCTAACATTTGCACATTTGGTCCCTTTTATTTACCAATTAACTACAGTCACAATAGAGGGTCGAATTTCCGAGCTTGACGATTCAAAAGCAACCAACAAACTTTGCAAAATTAGAGAGAAAGAGGGCAAAAAAAAAAAAAAAAAAAAAATGGGTTTCAAGTTTCAAAAAGTATCACTTTTCTTATGGAGCGTTAAAGTCTCTGAGTCATTTTTCAATATCCGAAAACGATTACCTGATACACTGAAGACAAAGAGATAACGAAAATATCCAGGAGCACAACGATAAGTGAACCAAGGTAAGGGGTGGTACTTTTACCAGAATTTTTAATGATTGTACTATAATTCTTGAAATTTTTTAGGAAATCCTGGTAATGTGGCCATATTCTGATAGTAACAAAAGAATTTTCTGGTAAAAATACTAGTCTATCCGTGATTCACATATCGATGTGCTTCTGTTGAAACGACTAGAATTTAAGATTTTTTTTTTTTTTTTTTTTCAGTGTAGAACTGCAAATTCCATTCAATAGTTTGGCGGTGTCAGAGATGTACACATAGTAAGATCAAAAGTGGAGGGGGGTGGGTTTACACTGTGCAACCGCTTCATTGCAAGCAAAAATGTTGCCTTTCTTGTGGGAGAGAATACAAACGAGGGTAATTCGGTGATTTATCGTTCAAAAACTCATTTCAGGTGTTCTAGCCAGATCAGAAATTCATTATAAAGATTACAAGGGGCAGATTTACATCTCTATAGACCCTAAGACATCTTGAATTCGAGGCTTCAGTGCCTGAGGTGACATCCCCTAGAAAAGAATAAAAGTTCACGAGACCAGCAATTTTTCAGAAAATAAAATGATCAAATCTAAAGAAGTTCATTTCTAAACTAAATTGAAGCTCCTAAGTCTCCGATTCCAAGTAAATTAAACTAGAAGAAAACTGTATACATGAAGTCACTAACGATAAACTATAATCTTTCACCCCGTTCGCTCTGACTTGTCGGCGAAATTCTCTGTTCTTTTCTCGCTTAGGCAAAAGTTTTTGTAGAGGTCAAAAACTTCTGTGGTATAAATGTACTGATCAGTCTAAACACGTGGAAATAATTTGATTAATTTACGAATATTATTTTCATCTAATCAATCATTATCAAAATTGAATAATTATTTTGGGTTGTGCTTAGCACACTCCTACTTTATCTGTGTATTCGCCGCGAATATTTTCAAACTATCGCGACCTGCAAGGTACCGTGTTATTTTATGTTTTCCTCTATCATCTGACGGTCTTACCAAGATTCACGAAAAATTATCAGGGACTCGGATCCACGGTTTTAATCCAATTTTGGGTCTCGCTTGGCAGACGAGCATTAAAACAAAAAACATTATAACCTGTGAAGCATCGTTTAAAAACTGAACCTAACAAAGATGTAAATGCTTTCGCCTAAACAGAAATTAATTTTAATGATTGCAGTTTTTATTGTTGCAATAGAGCACTTTTGGTGGATCTGCTCCGGCTTAAAATTAGAAATCCGATTGCCATATTTTTGTTTTAAATTCAAAATGCAATCAACTTTCAAGTTAAGGGGCGAATTTTCCGTTACCCAAAATACGCAACTGCGTAGAGCCTCACAATTTGTCCTAAAGGGAGCCTCCCTTCGGAAAGGTAAGAAACACAGAAGAAAAGGAGAGAAAAAGGAAAAGAAAATAACAGGAAATTGAAGGGATTAAGAGCAGAAATACAATGATGACATCGGAGTTTTTTGGGGGAGGACCCCCGAGACCCTCTTCTTTATACCATGTTTTTAAATACAGATGTGTCCCCCCCCCCAATTTGTTCCCAAAATTTCAGAGTTTCAACTTGCATACGCGAGAAATGGGGCAAATGCAAGGGTCTGCAATTTTGTGTTTTTTATGAAGAAATTGAAAGTACCGGCTGATCTACGAACGTGGGTTCCTTTGGGCTTAAACCAACGTGTCCCGGTTTCGGAGGTACACTCGTGTAAAAGTACACAAAATCGTGTGTGTTCTGACGTTACAAACGAGTAATTCCCATTTAAAACAATATATTTTGAGCCAAAACCGCATCTTTAAAACTATGGAAGCTAGTAAGAAACCAAAGGTATCCTTGTTTTCAGCTCTCCAAATACCTGCATTTATTCGATAAAAAAAAAAAAAAAAAAACACCAAAAATCAAAAAGTCGACACTTAATTGCAACTGCCTCATTTCTACGACCAAAACAAAACATTCTGCAGCTTGAAGAGGCCCGGAGAGGTTTTACTGAAAATAAATGGTATAACGTGAGCCTCTCTCTATACGAAAAAAAAAATTAGAAAACGATTTTACCGTTCACAGTAAGAGTTAGGCTTCCTACATGAAAATTCCTGCAAAAAGAACTCCAGGAAATTTCACTTCAGTGAAGACCGAATTCTAGACGAGAAAAGGACAGTAAAAAATGGCGGCGAGTTGCGAGGCATACAAAATCAATATTCTAAGCGCTGCACGGATCGAAATATTTCGCTGCACGCACTTGAATACTTGGTGACTTGGACTTGGGCAGAGAGTCATTTGGTTGTTTGACGTCAGACAAGGCCATAATTTCACGGGGGCTCGAATAATTCTCTTCCGCGGGAGAATTTAAATGACACGGAATTATTAGATGACGGCTGGTGACTGATGGTCTGAGCTGATAAGGATTTAGATGCCTGCGCACGCAGCAGTGGCACTGGTGGAGGTCGAAAGGGTCGGAATTTTTGACAATTATTACTCCCCCTCAATTTCTTACGCGTTCATTGATTAAGACCGATCGAAGTGATTTTTTCTCATCACAATGAGGCAACGGGTTTGTTGCAAACGTTTACTTTTACGTCAGTGGCAGCTTGGGCAACTTGGCAACCATGCTTGTTTGCCATTGAAACCTATGCAAACGTATCGATATCTTGGGGTGCAATTGTACCTTCTGAATTAGATTGTTTTACATAGGTTTAAACGAAGGGAATACGTTGTTGCCATATTGCACGAGCCGCTAGTCGCGTTGTGAATTCGGGATAAGAGATGGCACAACATTGATCAATATCTTAGACACAACATTTGACACACGGAAAAAAAAGATTAGTGATAATAACCATACGGATACCTGATTTTGGCACCTGCTACATGTTATGGTAAACTTGACCAGAAGTATGGTACATTTACCGATACTTTGAGTAAATTCGACATGCAATCAGGTAACATCACCTAGTACCTAGTCAAAACATAGTATACTTCTGGTTAACATTACCATAACATCTAGCAGGTGCCAAAATCAAGTATCCGTATGGTTATTTTCACTGTAGTTTTTTTCCGTGCAGGTACTTACATCAAGCAAATGATTGCAAATTATGACAAAATCGTATCCATGACTGAAAGCTAATTTTTTCTAGATGATTTTTGGCGCAATAACCATCAAAATCGGCTCAGAAATAAGGAAGTCAAAATTACCGAAAATAGTTTGAATGAAGAATGAAAACAAGGTCCTGTGAAACAAAGGCAGCTCTTTACTAGTTTGAAAGGTAAGAATTCGAAGTTATTTATAGACTTCTCATCTGATTGTGAGCCGATTGGAATGATTTCTGGCTCATTTTATCGCATAGGAAACTACAGCTACGCATTTTGGATGCCTTTGTATCATAATAACGAAACCTAGTTCGAAGTTGCCTTCAAGATATTGACCTGTGGCGTCATCCATGATCCTAAAGTCACACATCGCCTCTGCGTTGACTCTCCTTAACCCTTTCAAAAACATGATCATACTCATTTCCAGGACTAGATTTGCCTTACACAGTTTCATTTTTAACTCTCAATAATTTTACTCCAAATTGTTAATACTTATTTGAAAAATATTATTACCTTGAGCGCCTTCAATCAATTGTGTATGCAAAATCAACATCACAGTGTAGGCATATTTATCTACCTACTTAATTTGGGCGAGTGAGTAATTGAGCATTGATTTTTCTTCATAACCTGATAGTAAAAAGGTTTAAGATGATTCCAGGGTAGATTAGGTCGAACCGTGGATACTACGTAGCGTCGCGTCGCGCTGCTCAAAAAGTCAACAGTTTTTGGCTGGAATTGACGAATTTGCGCTGAAAGTACAAATTTGAGGAACGTCAGCACCTGCGAGTACACTTCAGGGAGATACCCTGAAAGTTTCAAGCTAAATTACACAGAAATGAAGCCAGAAATTATGAAATACGAACATTCTCGTAAGCCTCAATGAGTAGGAGTGAGGCAGATAGACATATTATCACCTCACTCACTCTCACTCACTAATAAGCTTATGCCGAAATGAATTTCATAATTTACGGCTTTAGCTCTAAACCAATTTTGCTCGATTTGAGCTCAAAAAATTCATAAAAAAAATTTCGCAGGTGCTGACGTTACTGGATTTTGCGTTTCTTTGTGGTTTCAATTTAAAATTCTAAAAACACGAATTTTCCCAAAAGCGACTAGTGGCGCTATTCATCGGATTGAAAGGAACAGTTTCGCCTTAATATGTGTTAATACTCAGAGGCGCTTACATCTTGTTTTCTGTGCTTACAGTGGCTCTACACTGCGTTAGCTTTAATTACCTTGGGCTGATCAATTCCTCTCTCCAGGTAAAAGAGTTCCATTTAGATACCTAAAGTTAGGTTCATAAAGTTTGTGACAAATCGGCATAAAACAAACAAAAAAAAAACGCACTCAAAACGCCCACGATAAAAATTGGCATCGCTGTAGCTGCTTCTGAACAAGGTTTTCATTATTCGTAATAATTAATAATTGCAGTAATTAAATCCGTTACATCCGTGTTGAAGCTCACAGAGACCATCTTGAATTACGGCTCTTTTTGCACGGAGCAAATCGCGCATGGCAGGGCACAGCGCTCACGAGAAAACTTTTGATCTATGATACAATAAAAAAGATTTGTATCGAAAATAAACTCTAAATACTATTACATGTGGTGATAAGGGAGGGGGGGAGGAGGAGCGATAGATTAAGCAGCTAGGGGAGGGGGAGAGAAGACGTGAGAAAATTCATTCATCGGTGCTGTGGATTGTGGAAGAGACAAAGAAGAGTTGAATCCGAGATATTCCAACATCGCACTATAGTCTGAGATTTTCAAAAAGTGGCCAAAACTCAGAAAGTGAATTTTTCATCGAGTAAAATCATTTATTAACTTTCAAGGCCAAATTTAGCAGCAGAGAACACTTTCAATGAGAAATTTAAACTAAGAAATGCCACAGGAAAGTTTTAAATCAAGCTTAGAAGCTAAAAAGACGATAAGTTTTGATGCCTGTTTTCCACTGATTTTTTCCCACTTTTTTTTCGATCTCAATCCATAGTGCACCGGTCTTTGAAAATAATATGAAACCTCCACCTCCGCGTTCTCCAAGGTAAAAGCACAAAAAAACCCCGGGTCAGTGATTTTATAAATAACGAGTTCTGTTACCTATTTCCCGCGGTGTAAAAAAGTTTATTGAAGCTCTGGCTCATCACATAATTATAATTTTTACAGTCATAATTAATTTTTTATTGATCGTAAAAATCGGAACCGTTAACGGACGGTGGTATACACTTGGCGCATTCTGATTTTTGGGATTTGACACTAACTTCTCTTTGTTGAGGCCCGAAACGCGTCGGTGAGTGCTACGTTGCCGGGTCTTGTAAAGAAATTCGACCCCACAGGATTGCCGTTTGACGTTATTTTCATGGCATTCCTCAATTCACCGGTGCATCCACCGGTAGCTAGATTACAAAGTATAGTATTTTCATGCGAAAACACACTACTCGACTGCACTGCTTAATCTTTTTAGCCACCGGTGGATTCACCGTCAAATCTAAGAATTGAAAGAAAATAACACTATACGGCAACCCTGCGATCCTGCAAGAAACTATACAGGGTGTCCCGGACCTACCGTAACTCAAATCTAAATGGGGCTATTGCACACTTTTGCTGTAGGCGATTTAATAGTCGATTATGGCGTAAAAACCTCAAAAAATAACGATGGCGGCACTAAAAACTTCCAAAATCCACTCCTAAACTCAATAAACGCAGTCATTTGTGCGAGCGTAATGGTGGCCGAAGGCACTAACAATGGGAGATTCCTATCTTAATTTCGTCACTCTTTCTATGCTGACAAGGATGATTCACAGAGTAATTAGTCATCAGAGTGATGATCCACATCCGATGAATGGTACCGCAACACCAAGTGACACCGGTGTCGAATGAAAGTAGTCTCTTATTGGTCACTTCTTGATGGAGTTTCAGAATTGTTAGATGGGAATCTCCCATTGTTAGTGCCTTCGGCCACCATTACGCTCCCGCAAATAACTGCGTTTATTGAGTTTAGGAGTGGAATTTGGAAGTTTTTAGTGCCGCCATTGTTATTTTTTGAGGTTTTTACGCCATAATCGACTATTAAATCGCTTATAGCAAAAGTGTGCAATAGCCCCATTGGAGACATAGAAAAATAGGAAATGTTGAAAAAAATCGCACAAGAAGGAAACAAGAACGACAAAAAATATATTGGCTTGTAGTGAGAGCACTAAATTTTGAGTCGCTGAAGGTGGTTTGCTATGATGAAGAAATCGTAAGAAGTGGTTAACTAAATTCATCACTGATATAACATAAATCAATAGATAACAAATATGATCAATATGGCGCCCATTTATCAAATTATTCGCTGGGAATCATCAAATCATCATTTATTTTATCCCGTTTTCCTCCAGAAAACACAGGAACAACAGAAATTCCAACTCTTGATGCTTTGGTAAAAAAAATCGAAAATTTCTCATACTGATCAATCATCTGGATCGATCACTTCAGGAGCAAGTAAGCCATTGGCGGATTCAGTCCTCGCGAACGGGAGGGGGGCGAACTTGGGGTTTCAACCCCCGGTGACCCCTTTTTTATTTTTCTTCATATCTTTCCCACTTCCTCCCCCATCATCCCCCTCTTTTCCCCCTTTTTGGATCGAACGGGGGGAGGGTGTCGCCTTCTTCGCCCCCCGTATCCACCAATGACATAAGCCCATGATGCATGGATTAACCAGCGATCGACCGCCGCGAACAATTTTCAAATTTATATTTTTAAGGCAACATAATCAGATGCAATTATGTATTAGAAAATGCCGTTCATCACATTGATGAGTTTTTTTTAAATTTTGAAGGTGAAAGTTGATATTTTTATGATTTACAGAATTTAAAATTGAAGACTTTGCCGGAAGAAGGGCACAAAAAATATCGCAGGTGTGTTCTTCTCTTAATATAAAATCTGCATATGAATGGATCGGAGATTTTTACTAAAGAACACACCTGATGTTTCACGTGATCTTATTTGATCCCGTTGACTCTAAAATTGGTCCATAGATCATCAGTAGGCCGATCCTTGAAATTCCCGACTTTAGCATAGAATAGATAAGAATGGAAAACGACGACGATTGGTGGAGACGAGTCACGTGGTTGCCAAGTCTAATCAAAATATGGAATTAAGGAATTTATTTAATTGGTTCTATCAGTTGCTCAAGACAGCCCAAGAACCAATGCGATAATGTCCATATTTTGAATAGACTTTGCAACCACACGTGACTTATCTCCACCAATCACGGTTTTCCACTTTTAGCTTGTCTATACAAAAGTCGGGAATTTCAAGAATCGGCCCGCAGGAGTGTTCCTCATCAAACATACCCATTCCATTAATTAATTAATTAATTAATTAATTAATTAAGTAATTACAGGCTGATTTAGAGAGTAGAACACACCTGCTGTATTATGTGCCCCTCTTCCAGCAAATACCTAAGTTGCTATCAATATTTCACCGGTACCAACCCTATAACTAAGGGGATTAATGTATCAAAAATAAATAAAATGGATGGATAAATACATAAATAAATAAATAAATAAATAAATAAATAAATAAATAAATTGTGATCGATTTGGTTTGTACAGGGGCAAATAGGATAGAAATTGACAAATTTACCAAGGAATTCGGATAATAAGCGCCATCTTGATGAATAATTCGTAATTGATTCATGATGCATTAGGGATTTTAATTCTAACTTTTGACCTCGAAGAATGTTGAATCAAGTATGCGCAAGTCGCAATGCAGGTGAACGTAAAAGCAATGCGGTGGTCGCAAATATTATACTTTTAACCCAAATCACGATTATTTGACCCGGGCCATCGAAGTCTGCAATTATTATCTAGGCAGTTGGGCGCCATCGGCACAACCAAACTGAGCATCATGCTGCCTAAGTAGTCACTATAAGCCTGAGTCACTCCCGCGAAAAAAAAATTTAAATAGCGACAGCGGCGACGCGACGGGAAGGTAGGATAGACCGACAGGTGATTATTGCAATGAGTCAGCTTCGCGGTAGTTCGGCGCACAGAGGGCAGGACAGTACAATTTGTTGACCCCAAATCAGCAAGTTGATATCACCTTAAACTAATTATCATTTTAAAACTGACATGATTTCAGATCAGACACAATAAATACATTGGTTTAGATTTGGTCATCACTCAACGCAGTCTACGTAGATGCAGCTCCTTCGGCAAATTTTATCATGCAAAGTTCGGATGAAGATTTTCACCGGAACCAACAGTTATGTATTGTTTCTTCTCGCCCGAACTGTTTCTTCAACAAAGATGGATGACACTGATGCCGATGCAGCATTCGAACCTCGGACTTTATAAGTAGCAGTTACGCGAGGTAAGGGCGAAAAGAGTGTAACTCAACGGTGAGAGACAACAATAAACAACGCTCCTGATTGGCTAGAAATGATTTTGTTGACTATGGCGTTCGGTGTCCCCCAAAAAGTTACGAAACTAAAATCGTCATCTGAACCGAATTATAAAATTCGCCTCAGTGCATGGATGTTGCTCCCATGATCATTCTTTTGATTCCCCTAAAACAAACATATAGCCACCACCCGATCGGTTAGCGCTAGCTATCTCTAGAATAAATTGTCTCTATTTCAGACTCTCGGTGTAAAGCTGAAATCATGCGTCAAAAGGGGCTCAAGAGGGGTAAAATTTAGCCCTGGAAGTTTTTAAACGTTCAGTTAAGGCAATTCAAACTTTCTGATTTTTGACCGCCAAATCGGGCGTTTTATTCCTACTGTGTGACGTCCGCGCGGCAGTCAGCGCAATCATTAGAATCCTCTCTCTTGTCATTCCATGTAAAACGGGAAGCACGAGACCGAGAATGACGTCATAATATAACAAACATCAGGGATAACACATCGCGATGAATGGTGTCTGTTGATGAAGAGAGCGCCCCGCTCGCCCTCCTTTGAAATCCCTTGCCTACAGTGTGGTCAGAACGCGGGACATAGTTGCCAAATCTAAGGGAAATCCCGTGAATTTTACACACTTCTATGAAAGGAAAACCAACAGGGATGTAATCCAGAAATTTAGCAACGTTGGTAGTGACTTAGTGAGGCAAGAGCAGGGGTTTGACTCAACTGATTGTGAGTATTGGTATAAATAGCGTCCCTTTGACACATATAGTTCCAGAAGTCCTAATCAGCCACACTACTGAGAGAAATCACTGCTTTAAAAACAAGAAAACACGTTTACTTGTGACAGTTTTCCTTGCACGACGTATAATTCTGTTGCATGAAGGAGAATCACAGTCACAACAAGGAATCTTTTACTTGTAGCAGCAGGCGTTTTCCTTGGGTTAAAGGAATTCCCCCTTAGTCAATATTTCACCGTGCAGTTTCTTTAACACAAACGAAATACACCTTGGATTAAAAAAAGAATTCTTTCAGTGCATGAATGATAATAATCAACAGGGCCGAAACAGAGTAGCATACAAACGGCCATCTTTCCAGATGGATACGAATGATGCCATTTTGCAAATTTGTTTACATTCTCGTGTTTTGCGAATAAAAGAGTTAAAGGGGTGAATGGAGAGACGGATCGCCTTTCTCAACATAGAAAGCTGCAATTGAAAGGGACTCCTCCATAGTCACCCTCTAAAATTTTGTCAAACGCATTTCGGAACTTTCCGATGCTCTCAACGTTATTTTCAAGTAATTTCACAAGGAAATCAAGTATCAACCCTCTTCAATGATGTGGGCTGTAGCACAAGTTTTCAACAGACTCATTCTTAAAAAGTGACGAGTAGCGATATCAATCGAGTCAGCGAAACTCACTTCATAGTTCAGACAGGTGAGGAATGCTGCAGGTCGGCAGAAATTGTCTTATGATTGGTATGAGAAATTCTGCGAAACACTAGCAAACGAGCAAACCCGTTGTTTAACGAAATGAAAAACAAGTGCTCGCTAACAGGAGCGAAGTATCAAAATCTATACATCTACCTTGAATTAAATGAAAATAAAACCACCGGAGACAAAACTGAAAGAATAAATATTGAATTTTAGAATCATTTTCCTATCCGTATTTGGTTTAAAACCGACATGCTTGCATAAATTACATTAATGAACGTTTTGTTTTGATACACGTGGGTTGCAACTCGTAGGAACGTGCGCGGGGCGACAGACGGGCGCAGTTGATTCAAAGGAAACAACCGAAACACAATGTGAAAAAAACTCCTCCTTGTCACATGCAAAAATTATAATTTGCGCGAATTGAAATTGAAAAAAAAAATAATAAAAATAAAAATAAATATTATTGTCATTTTGAGACGAATACTACGGATGAGCAAACCAACCCGGCGACGCCATCACACTCATCGCCCCACCTTTTGAAATGGGCGCGCTTTTCCGAGTTGGCGCAACCGATAATTTAGTCCGCGGCCGCGCACGTATACAAATTTGTGCATATATGCGTGATGGGAGAGCGGAGATTTAATTGCAATAATTGACGTTCCCTCTCCGCGCGCCGCGGCTCAATTCAGGAAACGCGACGAACAATATGCTCTTTTTCTCCATCTCTCTCTCTCTCTCTCTCTCTCTCTCTCTCTCTCTCTCTCTCTCTCTCTCTCTCGCACGCACCTATACACACAATCTTTCCCTCTACCCACGTCTCTCTTTCTCTCGCTCTTTCAGTTCAAACAATCGTTATCACAATACTTATTATGTAAGTAAGTACATACGTCCAGAGGCCGGCCTTTCCAATTTTTGGCAACGTGTGATTTACATGTTAAATTAGTGCGAAAGCAGGCAGCGTAAAATATAGTGCAGATTTCAGTCGCGAAAATGTTCTTCTTCCTCTTTTCGCACCCGCGGCCTCGCTCAAGGTGAGACAAAAGTGAATACCACAAAGCACACATTATTCGCTGGGCCGTAAATGCGTGTTTACTGTTTCGGTATATGCCAAGACGGGGAAGGGGAGGGGGGTTGAAAGGAAGCGGAAATGATAATTTTGACAGTGCTCAAAAAAGAAAAAAAAATTGCGAGTATAGGTGCAGAAAAAGAGGAGTTTTTTAAGTCACGTGCAAACTGCAAAGAGACTCGCCGTATGAATGTGTGAATGAAAAGGGAGGAAGATGGTGCGAAAGTACAATTTTTACGATTGTCATGCAAATTCAAGAATATCGCATATTTAGGATTGAAACCGAAGACATTGTATGACATGCACGGAGCCAATAACACTCTTTCAGGGGGGAAGCCTGCGGAATCAGGGCTGCCGTTTTGCGTTTAATCAATGTTATTTTTCCATTCACCGATGATTCCACCGGTTGAGAAAAGAGTACACAGTTCAGTTCAGTGCATGACTGTAATGCACGAAAATACTCTGATCTGTAATCTTTCCTTAATCGGCGGAGACTCCGTTGATTAATTAATATATCCGCAAGTTTTTTAAAGTCATCGGCGACTCCACCGGTTGAGAAAAGATTGCAGATGCGAGTATTTTAGTTTATTACAGTCATGCACTGAACTGAACTATGTAATCTTTTCTCAACCGGTGGAATCATCGATGAATCGAAAAAAAGCATTGATTATACGCAAAACGACAGCCCTGTGCGGAATAGCGCATGGACACCGAAAGAGCTCAACGGTCATCAATTGAGCTAAAAGATGGTCATCAGTTGAGCTAAACAGTTGCATCAGGTTGGTGCTTTGTGATATTTTTAATGTAATATTGGTGGAAACTGGTGATAAACAAACCAACACCATCTTGGTGGTGCTTGCAACTATAATTATTTCTCAAACGGTAGAATCGCCGTTAAATTATCAACATAGTTTTTAAAGTTAGCGACCGATTAAGAAAAGATTACAGATCAGAATATTTTCATGAATGGAGCTGTTGTAGTTTTTGGCTACAGGCTTAATAATAATTCATTCTGGTGTAATACCCTGAAAAAATGACGAAAAGCGCACAAAATTTCACAAAATCCACTCCCAAACTCATAAAACGGGAGACCGTAATGGCGGTGATTACCATCTAAATCTTATGGCAAGTATGCCTCTTCTTCCAGTGTAGTGTCGCGAGAACACCGACCTCGTGAGGATGGAGCTTTTAAAGATAGAGAAAGCCCAATCTAAAAGGCGGCTATTACCGTCATTACGGTCTCGCGTTTGAAAGCATTTTATGAGATTGGTAGAGTATATAGATTTTATGATTTTTTAGTGAGTTCACTGTTATTTTTAGCGGGGTTTACCCCTTAACCAACTATTAATAAGCATGCAGCAAAAGTTTGCAACATTTCCATTACAGTCAAACACTGAACTGAACTGGGTAATATTTTGGTCAACCAGAAGAATTTATCGAAGAATGCAAAACTGCCACTAAATATACGTATATGTATGTACAACACGAAGCGGCACCGCTGATTTTCTATGCGATAAGAGCTGGAACCGAGTTTTTGATTCGCGCAATACTCATTTAATGAACTCATCGTGTGTTTCCTTTATTCTCAATTGAGTATGCTCATCATTCGCCTGTTGTCGAAGATATATACATACTCATACGTGGCACACTGGATCGAAACATGACTTTTTCTGGACATGAAAAGTTGTTCGTTTTTGTTTGTTGTTTGTTTTTTGTTCGTAGTGTGTTTTCGGTTTGTTGTTTGTTTTTTGTTCGTAGTGTGTTTTCGGTTTGTTGTTTGTTTTTTGTTCGTAGTGTGTTTTTGGTTTGTTGTTTGCTTTTGTTTGTAGTGTGTTTTTGGTTTGTTGTTTGTTTTTTGTTTGTAGTGTGTTTTTGGTTTGTTGTTTGTTTTTTGTTTGTAGTGTGTTTTTGGTTTGTTGTTTGTTTGTTGTTTGTAGTGTGTTTTTGGTTTGTTGTTTGTTTTTTGTTTGTAGTGTGTTTTTGGTTTGTTGTTTGTTTTTTGTTTGTAGTGTGTTTTTGGTTTGTTGTTTGTTTTTTGTTTGTTTTTGTTTTGTTTTCGCTTCATTTTTGCAAAAACCGGGTTTTTTTAAACTAATTTCAAACTCTAAAATGAAAGTTTTCACACATTTTGTATAGGTTATCTACCATTTATCTTTCATAATCTTGAGTTCTATTCAACAAAATAGGTATAGCAATAGAAATGCTGATACATGGTATAAGCACAGAATAATACAATCAGAACGGAAACTCTGTCGGATTTTGAAGCAAATTTATTCTGCGCCCGCCATGTTGGGATATAGGATGTTTACATCTGGATTCGCTTGCGGAAAAAAAAAAAATATAGGACATGATCCGCGAAATTTTCATTCTGAAATGCCAGTAGAATAAAAGTGAGGGCGGAAACTTAAGATTTCTTTCCAGAATTTATACAGAAATAAATGAGTTTCAACACAAATCACACACGTCCGCCATGTTGGGATATAGTACCACAGCGTTGCCTATTGGTGCCGTTAAACTCCAAACTTGCTTCCATTGGCTCTTATGGGAGTTTCCGTTCTGATTGTATTATTCTGTCGTATAAGTCTTATATCTCAAAAGTATGACAGCACAGGTGATCTGAATCTGGTTTGTTTGCCTAATATTTTTTCGACCTCGAGTCAAAAACTGTAATTAATCCAATGGAAATTGGTTTTAAACGAAAGTGCAACTTGCAAGTGTTTCAGAGTGGCTATCTGGACACAAAATTCTAATAAAACCATCCAGGAGAGACAATGTTGCTTTTTTTGTCATGCGTCAGTTTCTTTATCGTGAAAAATCCTTTCAGAAGAAATAGTTATATCGATTTTTGTGTCTAGATAGCCACACTCAAACACTTACATTTTCGTTTGAAACCAATTTCAACTTTATCAAGTGGATCTGTCACAACTTTTTTTTCAAGGTTAAAAAAATAAGGCAAACAAACTGAGCCCGTGTAAAATGTCCATAAGAGATTTTGATTATGACTGCCTCCTCCTTGAAGTTTCAATATCAGAGGGCCGATCCTTTACTTCATCGTTAAACCGATCGATAAGACTGTCTATGAGTTATTCTATTGGTCGAATATTGTAAAACTTGGCTGTTGCTATGGTAACCATCGTTATAGTGTCCGTTTTTTAAAGGTTACTCATGAATAGCCTTTATAAAACGAGACTCTTAACGATGGTTACCATAGCAACAGCCAAGTTTTACAATTTTCGACCAATAGCATCACTCGTAGACAGTTTTATCGATCGGTTTAACGATGAAGTAAATGATCGGCCCGCAGGTCCCATAAATCCTCTCTATAGCTATATATCTCGTCGGTACTCACACATTTTGTACCTTCAATCTATCTGTCTATCTTTCATAATCTCAACTTCTATTCGTAAAATTCTATTCCGGAAGAGCCATATTTTTTGCAGTGGCGTTGCGTGCAATTCGGCAACATTGTATTTTGTCTATTTAAATCCATGGTAAAGGTCGAATGCAAATTTGTTCACCGAACACCCGATACTTCGATCTTCTTCATAGGTTTAAATGAACGAACTGCAACGTTGCCAAATTGCATACTATACGCCACTGAATTTTTGACTCATTGTGCGTCGCTTTGTAGTAGTTCGCAAAGTCCAGCCCCGACCTCTTCAAATAAGAAACCGAGTATAAACTTTCGCTACGATGCGATGCTATGATTGGGTATCTGTAGACAATGGAAGTACGGCTAGGTACTGATTTTCGCACACAGCCAATTTAATCAATCAATTGATTGAGTATTCGGTAAGCACCGCGCGCGGGTGGTCACTGGTCAGTATATAGTCACCTTGGCTTGGGTCAAAAAGCAAGACCTTGCTATTCCCAAGAGCGAGTACGATCATGGGAAGTCGTATACGAACATGGAACAAGGTGCTATTGATTTCGAGCCAAAATTATGAATGAGTTTCGGCTTTACTGACCGTTCCTGCAAGCACCCTTTTTGCCGGGTACCCTCCACGTCTCGCATTCTGATGGGATGGGTTTGTTGCGTACTATCAAACGCTAACATTTTGTGGCAGTCGAGAATGTAGCTGTTACAAATTGCTACAGGCTTATATGAATAGTTCATAACAGGGTGAAACCCTATAAAAATTGCTAATAGCGCACTAAAAAATGACGAAATTCACTCCTAAACTCATAAAATGCTTTCAAATGCGAGACCGTAATGACGGTGATTACCGCCTTTCATACATTGAGTTTCCTTACTTCAATAAGCTCGCTATCCTCACGAGGTGTTCTCGCGACACCACAAAAGAAAAAGAAGAATCATACGATTATTGCCATAATATTTAGGCGGTCATCACCACCGCCATGATGGTCTCGCGTTTGAAAGCATTTTATGAGTTTGGGAAATGATTTTGTGATTTTTAGTGCACTTGTCATCATTTTTACAGGGTTTTACCCCGTAATCAACTATTAATTATCCTGTAGCAAAACCGCTAAAACCGGCAGATAATTTCAGTGGAAAATTGTTCTTTTTTCATTAATACGTTGGAAACGACTGCGATTTGAGCCGATAAACGTCCTCACCAATTTGAGTGTGAGTGTTTTTTCCTGCATTTGTCCGTTCACCTGCAGTTCCTTCGTGTTAAATCATCGCTGGTTCGTTTTTTGTGTTGTTTCTTTCAACCTGATACAACGATACTAGTGGCGTCTAGCATGCAATTTGGCAACGTTGTTCTTCCTCCATTTAAACCCATTATAAACATCGAACTATTGGGTGCTCGATGAACACGTTCGCATTCGACCTTTTGTATGGGTTTAAATGGACACAATACATCGTTGTCAAATTGCACGCTACGTCACTGATCGATACATCCATAAATCTAACGGTATAGAGCACCGGCACTTGCCAAAAAGCCAAAAGCGAAATGAAAGGTGGCGTCAAGGTTACTGGGGCAAGTCGAAGTTTGCAAACCAAAGGACACCAACGAACGGTAGATATATAGTAAGATAAAATGTGACTTCAACATTCAACAGGTAAACGCGCGCGAGCGCGGGGAGTGCGCGCCAACTTATCGTCAGTCGACGAAAATACGTTTCGATGGCACACACTCACCTCATACACACACAAACACACACACTCACACACTCTACGTTCGCCGAGATTCGCAGTCGAAACACGTAAGTGCAAAATAAAAGCCGTTAGTACGCGACTATAAGCATAAGTTGGTGACAAGCTGACAAACTGACAAATGACTGATTCCTTCTCTGTTCCTCCGTTTGTTGAGGATGTGCACAACGGCGACCGATTTGTAAACAGAATACTTTCTTTCAACTCTTAAGGAAAAAAATGGCCATAAACATACAGTTACTTATTCTTAGTGAAGCAACCAAAGAGATTTAAATAAATGACTCAATATTATTTTGTGCTTTAGAATTGAGAAGTTTTTTTGCAGAAACAAATGGGGACGGAGCACTGAGCTAAAATGTATATGTATGTAGGGCAGATTTGAGGCACGCTGAATTTTCGTGGATTCAGCAAAACAGCAGTCAACACCCCTCTCTGATGTCGCACGGTGTTGAGCGGTGACTTTCGGAAAACACAGACGGGATGGACTGGAAAGGGAAGAGGAGCGGTGCTCACCATTCAACACCATGCGACATCAAAAGGGTGTTGGTTGACTGTTGTTTTGTTGAATCCGCGAGAATTCAGCGTGCTTCTGCTGCAGCCAGTTCTAGAGCTTCTTCTCTATCTGTCTATGATTACTTGCAATGAGTTTGGTTGGGTCTGTCGCAAACTATTACTACAGCGTTATGGAGGGTTAGTTCCCAAGTAAAATCGCGTGTAAATCGCATGGAAAGCATAGAACAAGAAAGTTGTAGTTGTACCGAAGCACTATTTCGATAGAGTAACAGCCTTCCTTCTTGCTTATGCTCTACCAAAGTGTCCAAGGTAGTGCTTCGGTACAGCCCCACCTTGCTCCGGTAGAGCTAGAACTTTCGCTTTACGTAGCTATTTTAAAAGGATGCTACGGTTGTACATAAACTTATTTTTTCCCTTGTAATAAGCTGGCCATGGTCAATGTTGGATAAGAGCGTTTGGGGAGGGGCAGGGGGGAGATCAAATTTAAAAAAAAAAAACTCGGTGGAATGAAAAGCTTACAATTAGTTCACCCTGAGCTTATAGAATATAGACGTCAACTTTCGGATGTTCTCGTATGATCATGAAACTAGATCTAGCTCTTCAATAGAATTTACGTGGTCACAAGCGATCGATCGGATAGAGCGGTATCCACAGCAACTGGTAAGATTGAGCATCAGTTTGAGTTCCATACGACAAAATTCTTGAGTAGCCAACGTAAGATATAAGAGCGCTATGCTCTTATCCGATCAGTAATCATCGACTCACACCACGGTCAACAATCATCCAAAAATATCCATCCTACGAACATTCATCAGTAATCGTTATTTCCTAAAAAAATCTTCAGTTCCATATTTTTCGCAAATTCCAAAAGTATCCAAAGAGCTTGATTCAAAATGGGGGTTTTTCTCCCCCCCCCCACCGATTTTCCTGAAACTTTGTATTTTGATAGTACTTGATATAAGTAATCTTTTTTTTCAAATAAAGTTTTTCCAAAAATAATTAGGGGAGGAGTTACAGTGTTGCAAAGTTGCACCTTTCAAAAATTCATAACTTTCGCGTAAATCATCCGATTGAAACGCGGTTTTCACTAAAAGATGCGGATTGTAAAGCACTTTCATGCCATCTAAACGAAATTCAATTTTAATAATTTTTGACTTAGTTATCGTCATTTTTGTGATTTTTAGGCCACTCAAAATCTACTTAAAGTGAAATAAAAAAAAATGGTATTTTTTGATTTTGACCGGTTTGAAATATGTTATTTCTCTTTAAATTCTGCGTAAAATGAGCTCAAGCAGAATGCAGGGCGATTTTTTGTTCCGGAGTTATGCATTTTTTAGTAAGCGAAAAACGAGTTTTTTAGGGTACCCATGAGCGTTCGATAGAGAGGCTCAAGTCAAATAAATGGAAACTGTATTTTTGGATTTTGATCAAATTGAAATATGTTATTCCTACTTAAATTCTGCGTAAAATGAGCCCAAGCAGAATGTGGGGCGATTTTTAGTTGCGGAGCTATGCGCGTTTTAGTAAGCGAAAGTCGAGTGGTTGAGGCTACCCGGGCTACCCACGTCTTTGAGCCTCTCCATAGAACGCTCGACTTTCGCTTACTAAAACGCGCATAGCTCCGCAACTAAAAATCGCCCCACATTCTGCTTGGGCTCATTTTACGCAGAATTTAAGTAGGAATAACATATTTCAATTTGATCAAAATCCAAAAATACAGTTTCCATTTATTTGACTTGAGCCTCTCTATCGAACGCTCATGGGTACCCTAAAAAACTCGTTTTTCGCTTACTAAAAAATGCATAACTCCGGAACAAAAAATCGCCCTGCATTCTGCTTGAGCTCATTTTACGCAGAATTTAAAGAGAAATAACATATTTCAAACCGGTCAAAATCAAAAAATACCATTTTTTTTTATTTCACTTTAAGTAGATTTTGAGTGGCCTAAAAATCACAAAAATGACGATAACTAAGTCAAAAATTATTAAAATTGAATTTCGTTTAGATGGCATGAAAGTGCTTTACAATCCGCATCTTTTAGTGAAAACCGCGTTTCAATCGGATGATTTACGCGCGAGTTATGAATTTTTGAAAGGTGCAACTTTGCAACACTGTAACTCCTCCCCTAATTATTTTTGGAAAAACTTTATTTGAAAAAAAAGACTACTTATATCAAGTACTATCAAAATACAAAGTTTCAGGAAAATCGGTGGGGGGGAGAAAAACCCCCATTTTGAATCAAGCTCTTTACGCTCAACCTTATCGTATGGAGAGAGCGCTACTAACAGACATGGTTATTTGGTCCCATCGGAAGAAACAACGCATCGTCCAAAAAAACTGACTCAGCGGTGAACGCTTTCCACCTGAAGACTCACCGTTCATCAGACAAGGGATATAAACGTGTAGGTTGGATGACCAGGTGGAGGTACTGATTGTGAGTCAGCCTGGCTTCCTCGCCGAACAGTGAAGTACAAGTCCTGTGATTTTTGGACAGCTTATAATTTTACTTATTTATAGGTACAATACGGAGGAGAAAAAAGTTCATTTAAAAACAAAGGGTGTATGACGCGGCGAGCGGCACCATCGAATCATTTTTCACAAAATCATTACTAAGGCTCCTAAACAGCATGTGTTTCAAATCACAGTGCGCCGTTGCTGGGCGGTAAAGTCCAAGCCCAAAGCGCAAATTAAATATTCAAAACCGATGCCACGAGTGAGTCATCGGAAGGAAGGAAGCGAGACAACAATAGACATTTAAGAACACGAAGATGAACAACAAACAAATTTCGACGTTTAGAAATAAACCCTCGAAAATCAAGCTCCTTGAGGTGGTTGGTAAGAAGGAACACCAAGAAGTTACACCTGAACAGAGCTGCACGGAAAAAAAAGATCAGTGAAAATAACCATACGGATACCTGATTTTGGCACCTGCTAGATGTTATGGTAAACTTGGCCAGAAGTATACTATGTTTTGACTAGGTACTAGGTGATGTTACCTGATTGCATGTCGAATTTACTCAAAGTATCGGTAAATGTACCATACTTCTGGTCAAGTTTACCATAACATCTAGCAGGTGCCAAAATCAGGTATCCGTATGGTTATTTTCACTGATCTTTTTTTTCCGTGTGCCGTTTTGTGTGAATTTAATGATATTTTTCAATTTACCGATGATTCCACCGGCTGTGAGCGAGAAAAAATTATACAGTTCACTTTATAGTATATGACTGTAATGCTCGAGACTTCTCTAATCTGACATCTTTTCTCAATCGGTAGAATGACCGTTGCAAGTTCTTTTAAAGTCACTAATGACTCCACATGCTGAGAAAAAATTACAGATCAGATTATTTTCGTGGTTTAATCATCATAAACAGAACTGAACTGTGTAATCTTTTATCAACCTTTGGAATCATCGGTGAATTGAAAAATGCCATTTAATAAACGCAAAACGGCATGAAGCTTTGCACCTGAACCAAGCACTGGCCAACTTAGTTAGCTCAAACTTTTCAACTTGACTCGGCCCTTATAGTACTACTATGGGCAACAGTTACACAATCAACAGAATCGACTTTTGAAGATTGATTCTTGTGCAAAATTTCAAGAACACTATAACAAGCTTGATTCAATCACGATCCTTCGTTCAGACTTGCAGAGGCACAGGCACACTACAATCAGAGAAAAACTAACGTTCAATACTGACAAAGAGATATAGATTACGCTTCAAAATGCAGAAATACGTGAAGATACCTCATTTTCAAACGGAGGCTGTATCACGCAATTCGCCTAGGCACATCCTGAGGCTTCAAAAATCAATTTCCTTAAAATACACCGCAGAATTGTTCTTATTCTGGCCATTAATCGAACGCGTGGCGAAACAAAACGCTAAGATATCACCTTACTGCTGAAAAGAAAGTGGAAAAATTAATGCAACTTCATAATTGCGATTGAAAGTTTCCCTTTGCTCCCCCCTGGACTCTTTATAACATGATCGCTGATTCAAGTTATTCGAATATTATTTTGCTGATCCGAGTTTTTTGGAGACAATAAAATTTTGCTGATCAACTAAACAGAGAAAAATGAGACGAGAAATCGTGCTATCTTTAGGCTGCGCTACAGGCGTAATATAAAGTTCACTCAAAAATTCACCAATGATTCCACCGGCTGACGAAAAGATAACACAATGTAGTTCAGCCGGACGAGGAAAACCCACAAAAACGTTTCAATACATAATCTTTTTTCAACCGATGGTATCATCTCGGTGAATATCAATATTCTATCAAATTTCAAAGCGAATGCTTTCATCGGTAGACGCAATGAATAGAAATTAGAATATTTTCGTGAATTATAATCACACAGCTGACCTGCGCTGCGAGCTGATCGTTCACTTCTACGTTAAACCGATATCGTTGATTTTGTCTATGAGGTGTAACTTTGTGCTGTTGGTCGAGCATTGTGAGACTTGACCGTTGCTAAGGTTACCATTTAGTTAAATTTCCTTTCAGCTGTAGCTTTACATAGAGGCTACTCATTAATAGCTATTAAAAACAGAGTTTGATTACTATAGCAACACTCAAATCTTACACTTCTAGACCAATAACGTAACTCAAAGACAGTCTTGAATATCGGTTTATAGCAGTGTTGCCAGATCGAGGGTAAAAAGCCGTATCGGTCTCATTTAAATCAAAGGAAAACGTACGGCTATTTCACCCCAATCTGGCAACACTGGTTTATAGTAAAAGTAAACGATTAGAGCCCGCTGGACTGTGTAATCTTTTCATCGTCTGGTAGAACTAGAGCCCCTACATACTAAGAGAGTTGCGCCAAGTCTCTCAAAATGAAGAAGAAGAAGCGGATCAACGGAGTCCCCAAGAGGCAAATTGCAAATGGTGGATGGCCATTTGCCTCTGTGCTGTTGCCGCTATTTCGCTATCTCTTATAGGTTGATTAGGTTCAGATTCTCGACAATGACGTAAAAGAGACAATGTTCTCCAGAATAACATTTAAGCAGAGGAAAAATTAACAATAATTACTGCAGTCACTGTTACTTAAAATATGTAATGAAAGCTAGTACGCGAAAAGTAAACGAACCTTCCGCCATTTGCATTTGCCTATTGGGGCTTTCTTGAAAGGCTAAATCTGAGAGCCAATCAGAAATGGATTCAACATTGGCGCAACTCTCATAGTATACAGGGACTCTAGCAAGGTAGGTCTGTTTTAGTCTATCTATTGAGGAGAGGTTAGCTTAGGTTGGCTATTTGAGTGGGGGTCTGTTTTGGTCTATCTATTGGAGAAGAGGTTAGGTTAGGTTAGCTTAGGTAGGCTATTTGAGTAGAGGTCTGTTTTAGTCTATCTATTGGAGGAGAGGTTAGGAGCTATCGGTGATTTAAATGGCGCAACTCTCATGGTATATAGGGACTCTAGCTAGGTAGGTCTGTTTTAGTCTATCTATTGGAGGAGAGGTTAGCTTAGGTTGGCTATTTGAGTAGAGGTCTGTTTTAGTCTATCTATTGGAGGAGAGGTAAGGAGCCATCGGTGATTTACAAACAGTTCTTTTAAGATCCACATAACAGCAGCCCTGAATTTTCAGTGTCGTTGAAATAATTTAAGAACCACGGCCGAACGTAATATGATGTGTACAATGTTTATTGTGTATAGATAAGTTTCTTTTCAAACCTCATCCATTAGCGTATTCGAATTTGACTGTCGCAAGTTTTATTGCGCATCAGAGTTACATTTCGTCGACCTTCCCCATCCCCGCATATACCCATCCGCCTGTCCCAATCCCCGTTCCCCATTCTCCATTCCTCATTCCTATCCCATTCCATTCCCCAATCTCCTCCTCCTCCGTTCCCGGTTAACTGATCCTGAGTTGAGCCACTCTGTCGCTGGATTGGTCTACGGCGTGAATATATTACGTATAATTGAGACTAATTTCGCGATTCCGCAGCAGCCGCGAGCCAAGTGGCGTCGACGACATTCGACATTCGTGATTCGCGACCGTCTAAATGACAATGACGCGCGATATGGCTCTACCCCCCCCCCCCCCACCCTATTATTCTGCAGGAACCGAGCTTTCTAGTTTAGAACGGGACTGACTCCATTGAGACGTTTCAAAACTTCTTTTCGCATTTCAGTTTTTGTACTTGAATGGAGCTGTTGCAAACTTTTGCTACAGGCTTATTAATAGTTGATTAAGGGGCAATACCCTGTAAAAATAACGATTAGCGCACTAAAAAATCACGAAATCCACTCCTAAACTCACAAAATGCTTTTAAATGCGAGACCGTAATGGCAGTCGAGGCCGCGGTTTTCTTATGGCAATTTTATGCTTCTTCTTCTTCTTGTGTGGTGTTGCGAGAACACCTCGTGTAGATGGCGCGCTGATTGAAGATAGGGAACCCCAATGAAAACCGCGGCCCCGGCCGCCATTACGGTCTCGCGTTTAAAAGCATTTTGTGAGTTTAGGAGTGGATTTTGTGATTTTTTAGTGCGCTAATCGTTATTTTTACAGGGTATTACCCCATAATCAACTATTAATAAGCCTGTAGCAAAAGTTTGCAACAGCTCCATTCAATGGATACAATTTCGAGGAACAGTTGAATCGAAATTATTTTATGATATACACTGAAAAAAAAAAAAAAAAAAAAAAGAATTGGTTTGCCCAACTAATTATAAGCAAAGTTGGGCAAATAGGTGTGTAATCGATTACACGATTACTTGGTAATCGGTAATCGTCAAACCTTTGGATGGTAGATAATTATAAATGTATTTTTCACTGATAAATAGTAAACTTTTGGGTCTTTTCTATTAGATTTGATTCTTCTGCAACTGATAAGATACGAGGCTTGTAAAAAAATCAGCCCAGATTACCATAAAATCACCCTCCGAAAAAATAACGATTACGATTACTCGGTGATAGTGTAATCGATTAAAACCCTCATTTGCCCAGCTCTGATTATAAGTGTTTGCGCAATAAAATTAATTGGTTCTACTTAAGCAAAAAAATAAGTACTCCAACCAATGATATATAAGTAATACCAATTATATTAGGTAAGTGCAACTAATAAAATTGGGTGTACCGTACCAATTTGAGGTGGTATCCGCGGTGATGATTAATTATTAGTACCGAGTACGAATTCGTTGGTTAGAGTGCTTATAATTTCTTGAGTAAGAACAATCAATGAATTTGATAGCGCAAATTTCAATAGAAATTAGTCAGGCGAACCAATTCTTTTTTTGAGTGCATTGGAAAAAAAAACAAACAAAAAACAAAAAAACAAACAAAACTAAAATTACTTGATTTATTAATAACGAGTCTGTTTGCAAACTTTTGCTACCGGTAAAGAGTGGGTGTAGCCTTGGTGTAAAATCACTTGAAAGTAGCGTTGGGAGCCTCAGAAAGTTCCAAAGTTGGCTTATAAACTCAATAAATGCGTTTAACGAAATTCAAAGATGGCGGTCAAATAATCGGGTCACGATGCTGGGGGAGTCGCACCTAAAATTATCATGGCGAAAGCTGCAACTAGATGGAACTAGCTTCCCTATTGTGATCCGCTACCCTATCGTGGCCCTCCCATTTGACCGCCATCTTTAAATTTGGCTAAACGTATTTACTAAGTTGTGATTTAGTGAGTGGATTTTGAAATTTGTCGATTCTTCCAATTTGACAAAACAGATTGCTACATCAACGAAACATTATTTGAACTAAAAACACGAATTAATAAATCAACGAAATTGTTGCGGATTTCACACATCAATTTGTTGACTCAACAATCTCTTTTGTCAGTTGTCAGTTTAACAATAACATTTGGTTGGTTTAGCATCCCGTTTTGTTAAAGTAATCTTCGCCATTTAGCGATCTGCACCCACTTTCAACATTAGAATTGTTGAAGCAACTATAGTTTAATTCATTTTAATGTTTTTAACCCCCCCCCCCCTCCCCAGTATACTTACAAAGAAGTATTGTTCAATACTTCAAAAAAACGAATTCGTCGAATTTCTTTTCAAAAATAAAATAGGACGAAAAAGACGTTGTAACGGAGTTTCATTTGAAATTAAAGAGCTCAATTAGAACAGTAAATGCATGAAAACACACATACTTTTCAAATCTAGAATTATTTTAAAATATTTTGCTACATAAAACAGTTAAAAAAAAAAAAAAAAAAAAAAAAAAAAAAAAAAAAAAAAAAAAAAAAAGCCAGCCATTAGACAGAATTACCTAACTTTTCAGTAATATATGATTTCCCGCCTTTTCCTAGTTTTTCCTGTTTTCTAGATTCATATACACCTTGTAAGTTGCAGATCGTGTTTTCTAGCCCAGAAAAAACTGCACCTACTTTGACGAGAGTCCCTGTGCGTAGAGACTTTAAACAAGTGAAACTATGGGCGCCGTCATTGGATACATTTTTGCACGTTTGTTTAAATTCTGGAGGCCATTGTTGTGTTTTGGTCTAATGCAAAGATTACAGTGCCGTAGAGTTTCTAATAGTGCGATCTTTCACGTCTTTTGTTGATCAACATAGCAATTTACGCTTTTAAAGATTCGTTTTGGAATTATAGACATTCTTGAGATGAATCATGATTCAAATTAGCAAAGCTCATCGACGATTAACTTTACTATCCGTGAAATACTGTTGGGTCCTTTGTTTGCGCAAACGCAAATGTACGTAAACAAATGTGCTAAAATGCATTCAATGGCGGCGCCCGTAGAGCCTAAAACTCGTTAACCAATCACAGGTTGACTACACTCTTGTCTTAACTCCTCTACATATAGGGACTCGAACTTTAACTTGCCATTTAATTCAACGAAAATTAGACGCTGTTTTTTCCTTAAAAAAAACTGGCAACATTGCACGACCACGGCTACCACCCAAACACTTTACTAGTACCATAGCTTGGTTGTTTACACTACGTTCCATTGACCCGATGTTGTCCACATATTTCGGACGTGCGCAACTCTTTGCGCGGATAAATTCTCAGAGACTTCCTATGACGTTAAAGGTTCTTCCGGACTCTGCGTCACTTTTTAACGTTCAATAGATTCTGGTAACAACTGGAGGAGATCTGCAACCACGGCCCTCGGGGGGGGGGGGGGGACAATTTTGATAGACTTATTTACTAGACGTCTATTTCTATTAAAGGACACAGCACAACAATAAATGCGAATAACCTCAGCAGACATTAGTTAAAAACGGCATATCACTTTACGCGTGGATTTAATCTTTTTAATCCATAGAGAATAAGCTATTTTTTGTGTGTATTTTCGTTCAACGGTGTGACTCGCACTGACTTCATGAGACATTTTTTGATACCACAAGAACATTATATTGATAAAACAGGATAAGGAAATTATAAAAACTTACTAAACAAAAATCGTCTATTGAGGAATTTATCAGAATGGACTAAGAAACTCACCTGAAACAGAAAAAAAGGAAGTATTGTAAAAATTCAAGTTTTTTCAAGTTTCCATCATTAATTGAAAAATTGAACTTAATTGCTCGAGGAGTTAGATCTTTTTCACACCGATTAAACAACTTAGGAAGAATATTAACAAGACATACATGGACAGCAGACAGAATATGAAAATAAAAATTAACATTGATAAACTCGACAAGATATTTTAACGGTCCAAAACGAGGGAACAGAAGTACCCTCAAGAAGATTAAAATACCACCCGAGATCGTGTGAGGAGAAATAGAGGTAGCTGGTTTTCCAAGCAACTCTTCCGACTCAACGGATATGGAATTGCATAGCTTAGAAATTGCAGGAGTTTTTTCAGAAGCTAAAAAAGTTAGACATGAAAAGGTACTCGAAGAGCTGTATCACTTTCAGATTTTTATACCGGAGAAATATAGTAACTTCGTTGATGGACAACGTAACAGTTTCTATCACTTCAAGAATTTGTCAGCTATAGTGTCACCCAAAGATTACAAAGAATCCAGGTACTGCACCAGTTGCCCTATCTCGGTTACGTTAGAAAACTTCGAGCACATTCGAAAATATCCACGCAACGCGGCCAGTTTTCGATCATAGTATACTCATCTACACAGTTAGCGAAACTCAATGTTAAAAAATTGGCAAATACCCCCATGGTGGTCGAAAGGTTGACTTAACATCTTCCATTTGATTTACATTAGACGTGACGATGGGGTGGCTTCCCCTAGTGGTCGGAAGGTTACGACTTAAATTTCCCATTTAATTGCATGGAAACAAAGCGCTCCTATAGAGTTTCGCTACCGGTTACTGTTAATGGATGGACCTAAACTGTGTTTTCGATATTTGATTATGATTGGCTATCTAGAGTTGGCGCAATTCGTTTGAGACCCTTAAGTTCAAGAAGAACGTTTTTGTTATCAATGCTCTCACTTCAAACGACGCTTGATTGCTAATTACTAATACAACTGACTAGCGTATGTAGTACGACAGTACGTTCGCAACTTTAACTCACAATCAGAATAATTTTTCAATTTCAAGGTTGTTTTCGTACATTGTATTTTTACCTCCGTTTTAATTTCAACAGACAAAGAACCAATCAACAGCTTTCAATATAAATATTTGTTTTGCTTCCCTCTTATGGGCCATTACACAGGTTCAGGTCACACAAGTTGTATCCTGTAGAGTGTGAAGGCGTTCAACAACTTTTTATCTTGGAGGCATTTGTAAGGTTTTGATCATTTTTGGGGTAGCAACTCTCTGTCATGGCTTTCAAATGCTCCACGAAGTTCTCTTTCGCCCTATCTGCACTACAAGCGAAAATTGCGATAAGCACGTTATAAAATCACGAAATTCACTTACAGACTCACAAAATGACTTTTGAGTTTAATGCGTAATGGTGAAGCTACGCAGGTACTTACATACCATGGGAGATTCTTATCTGATTTGGCGCAACTTTGCTGGTATATCATAGGAGATTCCTGTATCTAATTTGCCTCTCTTTCTCAACAGACACCCAGAGGAATGTCCTTAATTAGATAAGAATGTCCCAAACCTGCGCAGCTCCGCCATTCTGCCTTTAACTTCAAAGTAAGTTTGTGTCGAGATTTTTTTACAGAACCCATCGTCATTTTCGCGGGTTTTTACTCAAAAATTAACTATTCAATCGCGTGCAGCAAACGCTGCCACAAGATTCATTCAAAATAAATGTTCCAGTCAAATTAAATTCCATTTTTCTTCATGAGCTACGAATGGTTTTTAAGGTAGCATCTAACACATAAGCCCTGCATAGAGACACTGATAGGAATCAAAGAAACTAAACTCGTTTCAGGACATAAACACAGGCAAACAGAGTCATGTTTTTTAAATAGAAAAATCCAAGGAGGAAACCCGTGAGAGTTTTTACGATTATGTCTAGAATAATCTATTTCAGCTCGTTTAACGCACCATCAGAACACTAACGATGATTACAGTTTCCTATTGCCAAGCCATCCTTTCTCAAAAACCAAGGTTCTTTCGTATCCTTCTATTGATTGATGCTGTCATAGTGTTGACAAGTGTTTCAGAGCGTGAACATTTCCCTAACATGCATTCTGACTATCGCCACTTATCTTAAAATAAGTCTACAGTCTTACTATACAAACGGACAACCATCAGGATCTCTTCTATCTCTCTCATTTCACTTTTGAATGCATAAGTTGAAAAAGGATAGATATATGGGGTTTTAACCCATTGCTCATCCTTGTCTAACATACCTACTTGTTTTGATACGGAGAAAAGAGAGGGATAGTGCACTGCAATGAGTCAACCAGGATCACTTCTATTTCTCGCATTTCCCCTTTGAATGCATAAGTTGAAAAATGATAGATAGAGGGGGTTTTAACCTATTGTTCATCCTTGTCTAACAAACGTGTTTCTATGGAGGAAAGAGAGAGACAGAGAATTTCTCTCTGTTGAGCTATACTGCTTACTAGTTCCTTATTTAAAGTTAGTTGCCCGCAAGGAGCTGTACATTTATCTAGAGTGGGCAGTTTAACGGGTAACCTGCGTAACCATACCATGGGGGATTTCTAGGTTAGGTTTAAGCGAGTAATTTTCCTATCTATTATCATATATTTCGATGCAACGAATGGAGGCTGAGCCATTTTCCTGTGCGCCGTCGCCGCACCAAAATACATTAGAATAAATGGAAAAATTACTCGCTTAAACCTAACCTAAAAATCCCTCATGGTGGTTACGCAGGTTACACATTAGCCTGCCACTCTGGATAAAAGTATAGCTCATCGTTAGTTGCCCGGGACCTTTGATCGGAGTGATTCAAAGATCGACCCCCTTCTTCTCTCCTTGTCGAATCCTTTGTCGATGGCCTTGAATACAGACTTTAGGCTGAGAAAACAAAAGAGTCTAATTCAACTTGAAGATAAAGATTTCCAAAGATCGATCGGCGACGGCTGGTGGGAGGAGTGATAAATGGGTGGATGATCTACAGAAGACGGAAATTGCGGTCAAAAGCTGCAGCAGAAAACGGTGAACACGTTTCACACATTAATCCGCTCGGGAGAGATCGCTTCATTCACTTCCTTTCCATTAACAACAACACGCCGGCCGTTCGCGTTTTTTTTTTTTTTTTTTTGCACTTTGACGGGGCGTGCGCGAAAATAAAAAAAAATAAATTCGCCGACTGATGTTGCCGGATGGGGACGAGAAGAAATAATTTCTTCTTCAGAGGGTTAATTGCAGAGAAAAATATGATCCACGAGTTGCAGAAACCAGTTAATTGGACAGTTGCAAGGGTCTGAAATGTTGTGTTTTTTATGAAGAAAATGAGAGTGCTTATGATGAGCTGAGAAAAAAGATGCCTTTGGTTTCTAATTAAGTTTCATTGTTCCGGAGATGAGATTTTGATCCAAAATACATTGTTTTAAATGGGAATTCCGCGTATAGGTAGATGTCACTATACACACACGATGTTTTACACCTTTACACGTGTGTATCTCCAAAACCGGTCCACTTCGAAAAACACCAAAGGCACCATTGTTCTCAGCTCATCAAGTACTATCATTTTCTGTCCAACAAACACAAAATTCTAGACCCCTGTAACTGCCCCATTGCAGAAACCAAAAAAGTACTCAACACTGAATTTCATAGGAGGTACAAAACTGTTTTATAACTTTCAAAAAATGTTGTTTCCATTTTTCCGGTCATCTTACAAAATATGGAAATGATACTTGTTAACATTTTTGAAATAACATGACTTTGAAACGGTTCTTTTATTCCTCCTGTGAAATTCAGTTTTGTGGACTACTTACGTTTCCGCAACTAGCGGTTCAAATACGGACTCAGCGCCGGGCTTGCGACGAATGCCACTTTTGGGACTCATCGGAACAACAGCCAACGCAACAGTCGCGCGTATACTGTTGTGTGTTGAGTGATAAGCAAAGGCAAAATGTTTTCTTAATCATTAATCAAACATTATTAATCATCAATAATATAAATCGTCGTCGGACATCTTTTGGTGCTCGAGGTGCATGCATGCAGGGTTGATTAAACGATTAGTCCATTCGACCGCCATCTTGGGCTTTCCTTCAAACTCTTTTTGTGGGTTTATGAGTGGATTTTGAGACCGTTCGATGCCCTCAATGTGATTTTCACGCGACTTTACTCTAGTTTCAAACCCTACAGCGCTGTATCTAAAGTTTACTGCAACTTATTTCGATATTAACGATGATTCCATCGGTTGGAAAACGATTACAGATCTGAGAATTTTCGTGCATTACAAGATCATACAGCTAAATTGGAGTGTGTAATCATTTCATCAACCAACGGAAGATGATTAGATAAATTTGACAACCGCGCGTGGCAAGGGAGTAAAGGGAAAGAGTGAAAGAACGAACATCATGATGAACGGCGAGTGTGCAGAACCGTGGCCTTTGTTTCAGGGTCGACCAGAGACTAAGGACACTTCTGGCAGGGTTGCCGAATACCGATTGGAAATTCCGACGGTTTTCCAACTGATTACAAAGGAAATCCTCTATTATTACATTACATCTGGCAATATTGGACCAGAGCACGCGACCACCGGACGCATCAACCAACCAACGGTAGTCGAGCCGTTCTTTTACACGATATGGAGAGATAGGTGCGAATGGACGAACCGCGGTCAGTATCAAGGAGGATCGACACCTATATATATCAACGGGCTGATTAATTACTTTTACGTTAAACCGATAGCTAAGACTGTCTATGAGTGACGCTGCGCTGGAGTCCCTCAATACGTTTTCCGTCCCATCCTCTGCACTGATCCATCGAGAATTTAGCGGGGACTGCTGCACGGAAAAAAAAGATTAGTGAAAATAACCATACGGATACCTGATTTTGGCACCTGCTAGATGTTATGGTAAACTTGACCAGAAGTATGGTACATTTACAGATATTTTGAGTAAATTCGACATGCAATCAGGTAACATCACCTAGCACCTAGTCAAAACATAGTATACTTCTGGTTAACATTACCATAACATCTAGCAGGTGTCAAAATCAGGTATCCGTATGGTTATTTTCACCGTAGTTTTTTTTCCGTGTGGAATCCATCAGTTCATCGGTCTAGCACCCTTTTTAATGGGGCAGTTGCACGGGTCTGAATTTTGGTGGTCTTTTTTTTAATAACCATACATGAAAGTACACGGAAAAAAAAAAAAGATTAGTGAAAATAACCATACGGATACCTGAATTTGGCACCTGCTAGATGTTATGGTAAACTTGACCAGAAGTATGGTACATTTACCAATACTTTGAGTAAATTCGACATGCAATCAGGTAACATCACCTAGTACCTAGTCAAAACATGATATACTTCTGGTTAACATTACCATAACATCTAGCAGGTGCCAAAATCAGGTATCCGTATAGTTATTTTCAACGTAGTTTTTTTCCCGTGTACTCGTTGCGCTAAAATTAAGGATGCCTTTGGTTTCTTACTAGGTTTCATAGTTCCAGAGATGTAATTTTGATCCAAAAATCTTTATTTGAATGAAAGTGACGTCATAATACACACGCTTTTTTGCAAATTTACGCACGCGAACACGTATCTACGAAAATTTGACTATCGCTGGTTTTTACATCAGATTTAACTATTCATTTGCTTATGGTAAAAGTTTGCAAGAGCATTACTATCCGAAAAATGGCAACACTATCTCTCAGAGCCCTAGCTTCTGATAAAACATTCGGGCGTGTGTTTTGATTCGGTTAAAGTCACTGACCACGTACTTACATTGCCCACGCAACGAATAGCATACGAAATTGGTATTCGTGACGTTCAATTGGTTCTCAAACTAGTAGCTAACAACATGCCAGCCCTGATATCGACAGACAGTGAACCGACCTTGACTGAGTACTTCGTACCTACAGAAACCTTAGCCTAGAGATGTAAGTTTTTGAATCTCAAATACCACCGAATTAGAAGTTTAAGCACTTAAGCAGTGCTGTCGATTTGCGGATTTTTAAGGCATTACAAAATACACCGCAGATTCTAACGGCTGAAAAAAAGATTGCGCATCAGTTGAGAAGTGTATAACATTAGCTTGTAGAAATAATCACATCAGTAATCTTTGCAATGAATCGGCGATTCTACCGGTTGAAGCAAAAATTACACATCAGTTGAGAATTAACTATAACATTAATTGGCTTAAAAAAATAATCAAATCAGAAACCCTTGCAATTAGTTGGTGATTCGACTATGGTTGAAAGCCAAGTGCCACACATTAGTTGAGAAGTATAACGATGGCTTATAGAAATACTCAAATCAGTAATCTTTGCTTCAATCGCAATTGAATCACCGATTGATTGTAAGATGCCATTGAGTAGTAATCGCAAAATGGCAGCACTGGAAATAGGTCTCAGATAGAAATTGAATTATTCATCCAATAATTTTCCCAGAGGGCAGCAGCGAGTAGTGTTCGTCAGATAAATTAGAAATCTTTAAAAAAGGAATTAGTATTCGTCGACGCCGCCATTTCTCTGTCGAACTCAGTGGCGGCTCGTGATCAGACGACTGTCGCGTCGGTTTCTCTCACTGTTCAGTGTTGGCTCTTAGCAAATGCATCGATTATTATTTTTGGAGAGTCAGTTGAGCACCCTTTAGAACCGATGCCAATGGGGTTGTTACAAACTTTTATCACAGAATAATACAATCAGAAGGGAAACTCCCATAAGAGCCAATGGAAACAAGATTTGGAATTTACTGGCACAAACTGGCAACTGTGCCTACTCACTTCTCAAGATGGCGGACATGCTTTTTCAGGCTATACAACCAATCACAACTCGGCCAGTTGCCGAAGATCTGCCGAATATTGTCGAAGATGCTCACTTTCGAACATGGCGGCCCGAAGTAAAGAATGTTTCAAAATGAATTAGAGTTTCCGTTCTGATTAGAGTATTCTGTGCTTTTATTACATGCAATTTAAGAGTAGATCCAGATGTAAAAACCTGCAAAAATAACGATGGCTGCACTAGAATCTTACGAAATCTACTCCTACATTTATAAATTGCTTTCAAATGCGCAATCATCATTGCAATGCGGTGTTGGACACTAATGATGGGAGAGTGTTCATTTCTTTGGGAAAAAGATCATATTTTTGAGGTTCGGATTCATGATTCAATGTTCAAGTCCTCTCGCCTTTGAATCTCTCCACGTCTAAATTTTCCATTTTGTTACAATCTGATTACTAATTGAGTACCTTATTGACCTGTTTGAGGCCGAAATGGGAAAAAAATTTGGAGTATTTTCAAAAAATCACTCTCAATGAGCCTCCAAGATTGCCTCGATAAGCATTCTTTGAAACTATTCATAAAATAACTAAAGCTACTGACAACAACTATAAATCATAAAGTTAATAAGGGGTAACATTTAGGGGGGATTGGTGGGCTTTAGCTCCCCCCCCCCATCCTATTAATTTGAGAGATAGCAGATGGGCATTGTTTGTTCGTTTAGTTACTATCCTTGCTGAAAAGCAAGACATCAATGTAAGTACATTACTACCATACTTCTGATTCTTTGATATGACCCTCCCCCCCCCCCAAAAAAAAGTTTGTCACTTTCAAGCCCTTCCCCCACAACTTTGACCCCAAAACGCTACCAATGAGAGAGAGATAGAGATGTGATCGCCACTTTGACTAGATAGCGAAATACACCAAAAAATATTTCCATTCTTATTTATGGGAGTTTCCATCCTAATTGTCTTATTACTTTGAGGTAGTAGCTAGGCATCTTTTGTTTGTTTACTAACAACTTGCTGAAAAGTAAGACATCAATGTACATTACTACCATACTTCTGATTTATCGATGAACCCCCAAAAAAAGTTTATCACTTTCAAGCCCCCCCCTCCATAACTTTGACCCCCAAACGCTACCAATGTGACATAGAGACAGAGATATTACCGCCACTTTGAATACATACCGAAAGACACCAAAACACATTTCCATTCGTATTTACGGGAGTTTCCATCCTGATTGTATTATTCTGAGATGGAACATTAAGAAGCCACAACTTGGTCAACTTTCCGTTACCCCCTTTTCCCACCGGGCGGTGCCTCGATAGGTAGCTCACCGATGCGACGCGATGAGTAGATGAGAAGGGGAAGCAACGCTCAACAACTCAACACTCAACTGCAGGCCGAGCTGGAAACCAAGGAATCGTGCACCGCGCACCGAGCGTCAAGCGCGTTTGCCGCGGACTGGCTTATGGTGTGCGTCGACCAATTAACCGAGTTTTAATTAGACAATCATTACTTGTACACTTGTACACTTGTGGAGTTGTATTCTTGTATACTTGTATATCTATTCGAGATCGGAAAGTGGCATGGGCGAGGCCTTGACGGATGCCGGAGAGACGGGACGCGACCGAAGGGGGACGCGCGCACGCCGCACGCCGATGCGATGGACGCGATGAGAGCGCGGAGCTTTTCCTTCCGACTCCCGCGCCTCGCATCGAGCGTCGCGCCGCGATTTTTAAAAACAGCAAACGCGAGCACCTCCGCGGCCACACCGGGCACCTATGCGAACGTCGCGTCGCACAGTTCACAAAAGAATCTGATTTTACTATTCGCTTTGGGTGAAGTTTATCACGCCAGCGCACAGTGGTCTAAAATCATCATATTGTGGCCAAAAATCAGAAAGTAAATTTTGCTTTGATTTATCATTTATAAATTTGCGAGGTTGATTTTAATCAGAGAGAACAAGTTTATCAAATATTTGAAACCGAAAAACGCCACTGAAAAGTTTTAAAATAGGTTTTAAAAGTCAAAAACGATGATTTAAGAAGATTCTCTTCCACTGATTTTTGGCCACTTTTTCTCTTCGATTTATCATTCATAAATTTGCGAGGTCAATTTTAATCAGAGAGAACGTGTTAATCAAATATTTGAAACCGAAAATGCCACTGAAAAGTTTTGAAAAATTCAAAAACTATCATGATTTAAGAAGATTCTCTTCTACTGATTTTTGGTCACTTTTTTCCGATCTCAGACCATAGTGCAGCGGGCCGATTTTTGCAATGGGACTTTTGCAAACTTTTTTTTGTGAGCGAATGAATAGTCCAATCTGAAGTAAACGCACCGGCGAAAATCAGGAAAATCACACTAAAACGGTATAGAATTCAGTAATACACTCAAAAACCTTCTATGCGACGGCAAGATCGCAATGGCGGTTCAACACAGGTATCATGGGAGATTCCTACCTAATTTGTCACTGTCTCTACAGAAACATAGAGATATGTCTCAATTTAGGTAGGAATCTTCCATGATACCTGCGTTGAACCACCATTAAACCCGATTCTGAGATTTGCACATGCTTATTAATTCAGTATAAATAGCTTTTTAACACTGAAGTCTACGTCCGTGCCCAATTGTTGTGCTGTCAGCAACGTACCCGTGTAAAAAAAAAAAAAAAAAAAAAAAAAAAAAAAAAAAAAAAAAAAAAAATCCAGGAATCATTTGCTGACATTATTTTGTCCCCAAATTTGCATGATAACAAGAAATCTTTTATTTATTCAGTATCTTCTTTTCTTCTTTATTTTTTTCAGTGCTGATAGAAAACTCAAGCTTTGTTCTACAGAGCGTCACCGCAAAGAGATGGCTATAGAAATTAGAATAGAGAATACTATAGAGATGAAAAGAATACGCGACAGGCAGGCCGAGGCGAGGGGACTGATGAGGGACGTGAATAAGAAACACCCTCTATTTTCTCCCCACTTTATGATTCGGTTGCGTCGCGTCTCGTCGCATCACGTCTCGCATAGACGCCGAAATGCGACATATCCGCTCACCCTTCCCTCCGTGCGATTGTTGTGCGAACTATCACAGTTTAAGAAAACACACGGTGACGCTTATTGACATTATACATATGTATCTAGTTCCGCGCATCTTTTTAAGTTCAAAATGACAAACAACTATTTGAAGAGAACGGGGCCGTGAAAATAGAAGTATACGCACCGCGCGCCGCGGCTTCAATGATACGTTTAAGTGTCACGAGACGTAGCTACGGCTAGAGTCCCTATATACTATGAGAGTTGCGCCATTGCTGAATCCATTTCTGATTGGCTCTTAGATTTAGGCTGTCAAGAAAGCTCCAAGAGGCAAAATGCAAATGGCGGAGGGTTTGTTTACTATTCGCGAACTCGCTTTCATTACACATTTGAAGTAACAGTGACCGCGGTAATTTTTTTGAATTTTTCCTCTGCTTGAATTTTATTTTGGAGAACATTATCTCTTTCAATAACGACCGTTATTGTCGAGAATCTGAACCTAACCTACAAGAGATATTGAAATAGTGGCAACAGCGCAGAGGCAAATGGCCATCCGCCATTTGCAATTTGCCTCTTGGGGGCTCCATTGATCCGCTTCTTCTTCTTCATTTTGAGAGTCTTGTCGCAACTCTCATAGTATATAGGGACTCTAGCTACGGCCTACGCCTTCGGGTCGACTGTTTACTTTTTCGCTAGACCGATCATTCAGGTGAATCTTCAGCGTTTAGAACCAAATTCTGCCACAAGAGAGCGTAACACTGGTCAATTAAAGTCAAATAATCATGCGCATGTTGCAAACTTTTGCTACAGCAATAATAAGGAGGGTAGATTCCTACGTAAACATACGTAAACTCGTGTGAAAATGGCGTGAAAATCACATGACAAGCATCGAAAAATCGACAAATCTAAAATTCAATTAATCCGTATTACAAAATTTAGAAATGGTGGTCGCGAATAAGCAGGTCACAATATGGGAGTCTCGTCTAATTGCTGCTTTTCTATACGATGAATCACTTTTGTCAACGTAGAAAGCTGCAATTAGACATCAGGAATCCCCCACCAAGACCAGCTCATTCTACCGCGCGCCATCAGTGGCGTCGCGTGCCATCTGGCAACAATGCAACTGCTCCATTTAAACTCATTAAATATATCGAATTTTCATTGCGCACTGTGCACCCCCTGAATTCGATCTTTTACAAGAGTTTAAATGGATAGAATACAATGTTGCCATATTGCACGCGCCGCCACTGACCGCCATAATGTATTTCTCTTTAAACTCATTTGCTGAGTTTGTGAATGGATTTTGAGACTCTTCGACTCGTGCAATGTGATTTTCACGCGATGGAAGACGACCCTACTTAGCGTTAGCGCGCTGTAGCAAAAGTTTACAACAAACCAATTAATTATACAGGCTGGAAATTAAATTACATTTGAGAAAACGGAGAGTCAGTCACCTAACGTATCATATTCTGAAAATGTCTACAAAATCTAATATCTAATATATATAAAAGCCATGTGGAGTCGGTGTACAGATTCTTTCCACCAGTTCTTCACTGACTTCCCGTTGTGCTACGGAGCTGAAATTTTACAGGGAGCATCTTGCTTGCTGTAGATGGAGCCAAAAATCCTAAACCATAAAAAATCCGTACGGTTTTTGGTCAGGAGCCTGATTTATGGTTTCTCCCATAAGATAGCATGAGTGCGAGTGAGTAGGGAGTATCGTCTGCTCTGTTCACTCGCATTAGTCTTATGGAAAGAAGCCCTTGCTTGACGACCGTTTTATTGGTCGCTAAGGAGTCCAATGATTTTCCATATGATGATTTGATCATACGTTGCTAGAATTATAAAAAAAGATTATGTAAAAATAGTGAGTTCTGTTTTTAGGAAGTATAATCTTTCTCGGTGAGTGTCTAGAGTCAGCTGATATTTTCGAATAGAAGGCGCGAAATAAAACCGATACAGATCATGGTTTTACTCATAGAATACCCCTCACACAAAAGAAAAGCTTCAAGAAGAATCTTCCAGAGAGCGCGCAATGAAGTGGTCACGTTTTTTTGCCTTTATCAGATCAGCTGATAAATGATTTTTATTTTCTTTTTCGCGCAATTTTAACCTTCAATCTTTTATGGGTTGAAAATGGATCTCATTGAAATAAACAAATTAGATCAGTAGTCTTTTAATTCTTTAGTTTCGGGAGTTTTAACAAAATTAACGCCTGTTTGAAAGTCTAAGCGAGGTAATGGTTTTTTTTATTTTTTTTTTTAGAGGACAAGACAGGCTCAATTAATTGTATTTGTTTTTATGAAAAATTTCATAAGGATTTGCAAGTAAGTTGCGTGTATATTCTTATTCTTACAAGCTTTTCATTTTGTAGCTTCGTGTGTTTTGATGTCTTTTTGTGTGAAGATTTCATCATTTTCCATGTTGTTTGCTGGGAGATTGCGGCCAAATTTTAGGGATTTGCTAATACTGCGTGTTGTAGAGGTGATGCGTTGAGTGTCGGTATTCGAGAGGGAGGTAATGGGAGGGACGTTGGTGTTGAAGGTGGTTTTTTTTCAGGAATATCCATTTTGATTTCAAATGAGAAGGGGAGGAAGATCGGGTTTTACGCGATTCCAATGTTGAATAAATGGATTTCATGATATTTACCAATGAAAGGTCGAGGTTATTGGAATCAGCGGCTTTAAATTCGTTATATCGATCTGATGATCGAATATGTTGGAATTGTTCATTTCGTAAGGGGGAGGAATTTTGCTCTAATATAAAATGTCATAGAAACTAACTATATAATTGTAAAAAGTGCTTAACCTTTAATTAAAAATGGTGAGATTACATGAGCCCTCCTTAGAAATTAGCGCCTTGCTCAGCGATTTGACCGGTGAAAAAGTACGGTTAGTGCATTTTGACGACGTAAAGAAAACAATCAGTTTCTATTTCAAAAAATAAAATAAAAAAAAAATAAAAAAATTTTCCTAGAATTTTGAAGCGTCAAAAAGCGAGATCGGAAAGTACAGTGTTAAAAATTGGATTTGATGGGTTTCAATATTTCTTTTGGTTGAAATGTTGAGACCCGAATTGTGTGTCACAACGTAATAAAAATTTGGAAGCCACGGTTACCTATATAAGAAAAAATTACCCTCTTATTATTATGATTGTGCCAGGTCAGAAAAATTTTTTTTTTTTTTTTATTTTATGCGAATGCGGATGAGTGATCGTTGGTAAAATGAATTGTAATTAATTCGTAAATAATTAATTTTCGATTGAAATGTACTATGTAGGAGATATTTTTAAAGAGAGAGCGAATAAAGTATGATGATTTTGCGATTATAATAGTACGTTCTAAAAAATTGTCAATTAGTTTGATTCGGTTGAAGGCAAAACCATTCACGTTCTTTTGTATGTATTTGTTCAATTACTGTTTGTAAACTATTACACTAAATAACAGTGTGTGTGACGCTTCGTAAAATGATAAAAAGAAAAATACAAAAACGGAGAAAAACGAAAAGAGAAAACACAACCGTGCGAAGCACGGGCTTTCCAACTAGTATCTAATAAAAGGGGTAAAAGTAGCCCCCCCCCCCAAAAAAAAATTAGAATATCGCATTTCGATACTAAAATCGATTTACTTACTATATTCCTTTATTGGTACATTTAACCTCATTTTTTTTAAATGGTTGACGAGATATTTTGCAGACACATTCTTCAGATGATAATTTAGTAACTGAAATTTCGTTTCCTTAAATATAAATTCATTTTGACCTATCATTTGACATTACTATGAACACGGTTGCGCTATGGTGACAAAAATCAGCACTAAACGCTCAAATGGTTTATCTTAAACAAGAAGATAAGGAAGGGATTAATTGGACGTATTTAGGACCTTTTACAGACGTTGAACTCTTTCCGGAAATCCTTCACGGCCTTCTCGCATCTAAAACAAGTTCTACCAAAAGGTTTCCTGTGCAGTTCAAGTGCAAGTAAAAGTGAGTTTAAATGCAGTGTGTACTGTGTACACAAGCGGCTATACCAGGTCGCAATGACATGAAAGCGCCTCATTAATGATTTATGTATTTCGACTAAACATTTCGTTCTGTCATCTCCGACGATAGCAGCGACAGCGACAGTTCGGAAATCGCCGGTAAATAATAAACATCCTCCATCATCTTTGGACCGCAGGTAACAAAAAGAGAAGAAGAAAAAATTGGCATGTTTATGAGTCGGCAAGTAAACATCTTCCACGGCCCGCCGTTTGGTTGCCAAACCGATCGAAATTAGGCTGTGAATGTTTCACAAGAACGAGGCTAGAGCTGCTAATGTTTTTAAGCATGAAACGCGATGGAACACAAGGGAACGGATGGGGGCAGTTGCAAGAGTCTGAAACTGTGTGTTTTTTAAGAAGAAAATTTATAGTTTTTGACGAGTTGAGAACAATGGTGCCTTTGGTTTCTTCCTAAGAGTCCTGGTTTTGGAGATACACACGTGTAAAGTTTGAAAAAATGGTGGGCGTAGTGACGTCACTACGCGGAATCCCAATTTAACACAATGTATTTTGGGCCAAAATTGCATTTTCGGAACAATGGGACGTATTTAGAAACCAAAGGCATCTTTGTACTCAGCTCATCCAGTACTTTCATTTTCTTTATAAAAAACGCTACATTTCAGACCCTTGCAACTGCCCCATTCCTCACGGAGAAAAAATACTGGTATAATTTACCATCATGATAGCTGATTTTGACCTCTGCAAAAATGATGGTAAATTTCACCAGATTGATGGAGAGGGTAACAGAAACTCTGGTATAATTTACCATCATGATAGCTGATTTTGACCTCAACAAGAAATGATGGTAAATTTTACCAAATTTTTTGTTACCCTCTCCATCAATCTGGTGAAATTTACCATCATTTTTGCAGAGGTCAAAATCAGCTATCATGATGGTAAATTACACCAGTCTTTTTTCTCGCCGTGCTCTTGGTTATACTCTGGTATCATGTTTATGTTGATTTTCATCCAGAATTATTCAGAGATAAGAAAGTCATGCTTCTGGTAATCTTTTTTTTCAGTATAAAGAGTTCTCGGCATCGATATAGTACCTAATCACTTTAATCTTTGGGCCTGAAGTATTTTCTCAGTGTATGATTCGAATAATTAGGAAAACGTCTAACTAGCGCGGCAACATGGCTCCGATGCAGGGTGACCGAGGGATGGGAGGGGGCGCGTTCCCTTAATTACACCCGTCACAAGTTCAAGTTGGGGAAACGCCGAGCGGCATGGAATGGTATACGTAGCTCCCGCGTCGGGGTCGCGTCTTGTTGAGCCGTTGAGCGTCGCGCGGGAAGTGTGACATTTCAGTTTCGTTTGAAAATTAATAGGTGACGCCCGCACCGCCACCGACCGTGGCCACGGGGCGGGCGACAAGAAGAGTGCAATTTTTGCGACGTCCGTAGTGTCCGTTCTGTCGCACACTGGATTGAAAAATAGATATTTCCGGACATAAGAAGATAATGTTTTATTGTTTTAAAAATATTTGAATGGTGATATTTTATGGCAGAAACCATGATATTAGACTCATTTGAAGATCTGGATATTAATAATACACATCATATTATAATACATACACATTTTTAAAAAATACTTTTATATATATATATATATATATATATATATATATATATATATATAAAGAAAAATTGAACACTAAAATCGGGAAACAAGGCTAAAAAAATAATTATAAAACACAATTTAAAACAAGAAAGAAACCAAAACGTTATAAACTAAATACCATCAGTAATTTGGCGTTGCGTATTCTTCGGTTAACGCATGTTAAGTACAGACATGAAATGATTCAAATTGGTAAACGTTTATTGTTGGAAAATTGTTACCCTCTTAACTTAATTACATCTGTGTTTAGAAAAGTTTTGAAGAAAATCGATGAATACCCTACCAGGATAGTCGAGAAACCGGCTATTGACCCATCGAAAATTATTTGTCTACCATATGTCCCACTGCTCTCCGAAAATTTACAGGCGTTTTTACTCAATTTTGATTTTAAAGTGGTTTTTAAGCAGTACAATAATCTTCAGTTTTTATTTACTCCATTGAAGGCAAAAACACCCACTATTTCTAAATCTGGTGTAGTTTATAAAATCCCGTGTTCAGACTGTAGCATGAGTTACATGGTCAGACTGGACAACAATTAGGTAGTAGGTTGAATGGACACAAGTATAACCGAAAGGAGGTTACAGCCTTGCATCGTCATGAGGATTCTCTGGATCATCATTTTAATTTTGACAACGTCACGGTGTTGGCCGTCGAAAAAAATGACCACGCCAGATGCATATTGGAAAGTATTCACATTGTGAAAAATAAAAACAGTGTTTGTAATTTAAAAACTGATACAGATAAGCTCTGCGGGTCGTATCGACGTATGTTCGACGAAGATCAGTCGACCATTTGAGTTTCCTATCTATTATTTTGTTGGTCTGTTATTCGCTTTGTGTATTTGCTTTGTTACCTCGTTGCATTCTTTAGCCAACTGAAGAGGGAGTCGTTTGGCTCCGAAACGTTTTGGTTTCTTTCTTGTTTTAAATTGTGTTTATAATTATTTTTTAGCCTTGTTTCCCGATTTTAGTGTTCAATTTTTTCTTTATATGTATTCGGGCTATTTTAGGAAAATCTTTATTTATATATATATATATATATATATATATATATATATATATATATATATATATATATATATATATATATATATATATATATATATAAGTATAAAACAATTCTTAATTAGCCCACTAATATATATAACAACTTTAATCGGGATAAAGGCTATTATTAATCAATAAGACGGGACGTTTCGGGGTATCACAACCCCATTATCAACCGCGAAAAAAAAAAAATAAAATAAAAGTGAAAATAATACAAGGCACAGGTGCCTGACCACCTGTGCCTTGTATTATTTTCACTTTTATTTTATTTTTTTTTTTCGCGGTTGATAATGGGGTTGTGATACCCCGAAACGTCCCGTCTTATTGATTAATAATAGCCTTTATCCCGATTAAAGTTGTTATATATATATATATATATATATATATATATATATATATATATATATATATATATATATATATATATATATATATATATATATATATATATATATATATATATATATATATATATATATATATATATATATATATATTATATATATATATATATATATATATATATATATATATATACTGTTTTAGTGCAGCAATATAATACAGGATTGATTGCGAGTCCGAGGACCTCTGGTTCCAAACAAACTCTGATTCAATGTACTGTCCCCATGAATAGAAATTTAAGCTACGAAGTCAAACAATTAACACGACTTATTTCTTGTGATTATGAATCGTCCTCAAAATGCTTACACTTATAGTATAAATGGTTTCACGATAAAACTGCTGATATCAACAAGATAGAGTAAACGATGTATTTGGAGGTTAGATTCGCCCAAATTTCCCCATAATCCACAACATCAACAACAATAAATTAGGGTGATCCTATACCATTTAAATTTATCGACTAATCTATACCTGATACCTTGTTTGTTTCAACAGTTTTAGTCGTGAAATCAGGCATGACGAAGCATTTTTGAGGACGGGTAGAATTCATAACCGCAAAAAGGTTGCATAATTTTTCTGATTGGATAGCCTTAATTTCCGTTCAAAAATGCGCTTGAACCAGAGTTTGGTTGGAACTACCGGGGGCCGATCCTTGAAATTCCCGAATTTTAGGTAGATTGGATAAGAATGGAGAACGTTGATTGGTGGATACGAGTCACATGGTTGCCAAGTCTAATGAAAATACGGAATTAATCTAATTGGTTATAGCACTGTCTTGACCATATGATTAACCAATTAGATAAATTCCGTATTTTAATTAAACTTGGCAACCATGAGACTCGTCTCCACCAATCACCGTTCTCTGTTCTTAACCAATTTACCCAAAATTCGGTAATTTCAAGGATCCGCCTGCAGAGATCCTCGGACGGTAAATCGCTCTACTAAAACCAGTCTATTTTCTGTTCAAAATCTTGATTTTTATTTGTAAGTTACGTTCGAAAAATTCCAAAATTCGATACATTGTGCGTCGCATCGGTGCGCCACCAAAGCCTTCCTATTGTACACTTCTTCCGTGTGTTGCATCGCAATCACAAAGTTGTGCCATTTTTCTCGACCATAAGCTGCGCCTCTCTTCATTCGTCGCGATGTTTATGCGAAAATTGTTCTGTCACTTTGACTTCTTCCCGCCCTTCCCTCCTTTCTCTCCCTCCCTTCGTTATTCCTCGTTTGTATTTCACTCCTCCTGTCCGATATTTCCTTCCGTATCATCGGTGCAAAGTCGCCGATTTGTTTTACTTATACACTATCAAATTCAGAAAAAATAATATTTAATCTTTAATCATGTAGCGGATATAAGAATTTGTTTTTCTCTCTCTACGGCCATTTGAACACATGTGTTGGAAAAGGATATAGCAGAGGTGACCATTACTCGTAACTTTAGCCCGTATCTTCGCCTTTTTCTAACACACAAGTTCAAATAGGAGGAGAGAGAAAAAGACATAGATTCTTGTATCCGCCCGTGTGGTTAAAACTGTGCGGAGGATCGCGATGGTATTGTAAACAGAACTACCGTTTTGCGTAGAATTAATGCCATTTTTCAATTCATCGATAATTCCATAGGTTGAAAAAAGATTCACCAGTTCAGTTCAGTGTTCAGTGTATGACTGTAACGCACGAAAAATACTCGCATCTACGTAAATTTTTCTCGACCGATGAAGTCGTCGATGACTTTAAAAAAAAAAACTTGCGGATATTTTAATAAATTAACCGATTTGAGAAAAGATTTCAGATCAGAGTATGTTCACGTGCAGTGCAGTCATCCACTGAACTGATCGGTGTAATCTTTTGTCAGCCGATTGAATCATCGGTGGTGAATTAAAACATTCCATTAACTCTACGCAAAAAGGCAGCTCTGATAGAAATTTGACACAAGAACAAACCATCAAAAGTCGAATCTGCTGATAATGCAACGAGTCTATTACAACATTTTGCTACAGCGTCTTACGGATGGTCAATTTCTACGTATAGACTCGTGGAGAATCAGATTGAAAGCATCAGAAAGTTCCACAATTGACTCCCAAACTCAATGAATGCGTTTAACAAAATTCAAATATGGCAGTCAAATGAGCGGATCTAAAATAGAGGAATCCCATCTGATTGCATCTTTCTATGCTTGCTGAGAAAAATGAGATTCATCACATACACGGAAAAAAAACTACGGTGAAATTAACCATACGATAGCTGATTTTGGCACCTGCTAGATGTTATGGTAATGTTATCCAGAAGTATACTATGTTTGACTAGGTACTGGGGTGATGTTACCTGATTGCATGTCGAATTTACTCAAAGTATCGGTAAATGTACCATACTTCTGGTCAAGTTTACCATAACATCTAGCAGGTGCCAAAATCAGCTATCCGTATGGTTAATTTCACTAATCTTTTTTTTCCGTGTAGAGAAAGCTGCAAATACTTGGTACTCCACCGTACGCGTTGTGACCCACTATAGCTCGATCAACCCAAATCTCTGTAATTTTTTTAAAGGCATTTTTTGAGTCTGAGTGCGGAGTGCGAAAGCTTTCAACGTGATTCTTATGCGATTTTAAACAAAGAGCCGCCCTCCACACTGCTGTGGCAAAACTTAGCAACAGACCCACTCTAACATTGAGAGTTATTAAAGAAAATAAAAATATTTAAAAAAAAAAAATGGGAAAACCCGCTCGAAAAAATAGCAATCACGGCTGCTTATATACTTACCCAGAATCAACCTCTCCCAAGGCTCTTTAAGAGTAAGTAAAAGACAGCAACAAGCAAGAAAACAAGAAGCGCAAACACACGTCGAGGATAATATTTTGACACAATTTTGGCTCTGTGCACAGCACATTATATCAACATCAACAATCTTAAATTTCGCGCGCTAACATTCCAAACTTACATCGATCAATGCTAGATCCCAAACGAATAGGATTTGTGTAAAAAGAGAAATAAGAAACGTCACTGGTGTCAGATGAAACAAATCCTTCGCGGTATTTGGGGGAGGGGGGTGGTCCTAGGTCCCTTGATAAACAGGGACAAGAAATTGGACGTTACTTTCGGACCAAGACACTGTTCGCATCAATTATTTTTATATGTAAACCCAAATAAACGTGATCAGTATATGTACATTGTATACCAAAATAAATGAGAGAATGGGAACGCGGTTCATATTTGGTGAAAGATAATTTCAAACAAAACGACTGTAAAACTTGTATGAATCTAAATGGAACATGTAACGTTCAATGGCGTGACGTGCATTTTGGCAACATTGTATTTTGTACATTTAAACCCCATGTAAAAGGTCGAATGCGAATATGTTCACCGAACATCCAACAGTTCGATCTTTTCATGGGTTTAAATGGACGAACTGCAACGTTTTTACATACGGTGATTCCGTCTATGTGGTAGTTATAGCCAATAAAATTATAGTGCACAGTTTAGCGCAGAGTGCAATTCTTTAAATCGATGTTCCAAGTTTACGTGTGGACTTGAAAAGTCTTCAAAATGCGCATCGTTATATCTGTAATATACAAGCGAATTAATGTGCCATATAAAGCAAAAGTGCGCAACAGACCTATTAGCAATATTTATAATTTATATTCTATAATAATGCAGATTTCTTCGAAAGAACGCTCCTTATACTTCAAAAGCTTTACCTACTCCTATCATGAACAGTTTCCACTCCACGGCAAAAGCCTAGGATTTTAATCTTACGATTTAATGTGGACTCTTTATTTGTGCAAATTGATTGTCAAAGTGAGTTGATAAACTGCTGAAAGCTTTTGCGCACGAAAAATTGGAATTAAAAAAGAAAGAGTAAAAAAATGAAATCGCCAAGAAAAATAAAACGCGCGAGCTTTCGCAGTTTTCTTCGACACACTGTTTACGAAAGCTTGGTGAAATGAAGAGACGTTAACCTCTTTCGAAAGCTCTCGATTTTTATGTTTTCCATTTTGCATGGCGTGACACAAGCACAACATAATTGCCAGATATGATAAATCGCGTTCGTTAAAAAAAATGTGCGACAGCCAAAAGAAAGCTAAATTTACATCCTAAGACGTAGAAACAACGGTTAACAACGGGTACGGTTAGGGTGCAACGGATGACTATGGTTATTTCTAAGTCCTAGGATGTACATTTTTAACAAATGGAATGTTAATTTATAGCACATTTTTTTCTTCTTTTTTTTCAGAGTGGATTTTTAGACTTTCTCGATGCGTTCAATGTAATTTTTACGCGTTACATACGAAACGACCCTCTACAACGCTACTGCAAAAGTTTGCAATTGACCAGTTAAGGAACGCAATTAGTTTTCATAAAATGATAGCTCCGATAAGCATAAGACAGTAGTTTTGTTGTGCTCCGAAAATTCTCAAAATACGTTGTACTCGGACCCAAAAATTAAAATTGGCTTCGAAACTATAACAATAAGTCCGGCAACACTGTACGACGCAGAAAAGTTGCAACAGATGAATGTACACGAAAACGAACGGCGCAAATTATTTGATTGATGATATGACATACGACATGAAAAATATACATTTTTTTTTATTTCAGGTATTGCCGGCGACATTTAATCGTTTTCGAGCTCTGGGTAATCATCACGGGCACAAACTTGTGCACCATTTTGATGATAGACAATAAGAGAGAGGGGAGAGCGGAGAGAGGGGGAGAGAAGAGAGGGGAAAGGGGAGACGGAAGGGAGGGAGAGTGAAATAATATGGAGGCCATCAGATTAACAATCACCCATCTAACCTATGTGATAAGAGGAGACCTCCTTGTCCAAGCTAATTGTAATAAGTAGCGATCAAACAGGCGAACGGCGAGAGATTTCTAGTTCCAATGCTGCTTGCAATTCGACTCACAATTAGAGCTCTCGAAGACAGAAAAATAAAAAAAAAAAAAAAAAACAGAAACTAAAAAACCTATATGTATATGGGTCATTCCATGTCAAGTGGAGTCAAGGTTTACAATTAACTCCCTCCGATTTTCAATGGGTAAACTTACTGTTCGGTCATGTTTCTAGCGACAAAATCCATTTTAATCTCCAAAATTAACTTTTTAAAAACCAAACGCATTTGTGGACAATGCGGAAAGAACATAATACGTCATACTTTAGGCTTTGTAAAAATTTGGAAACTGACCCTTCAAACTTTTTCCACGAGGTGTGATATTTGGCAACAATGTATTTTCTCCACTTAAATTCACAAAAAAAGCGAACACTTTGGTAATCGGCGATGACCAGGCATTTCGACCTTTCTAATATGTTTAAATGGGAAAAGGGAACGTTGCCAAAGCGCACGCCTCGCCACTGCTTCCGCCACAAAAATAAATAAATAAATAAATAAATAAATAAAAATAATAAAAAAAACCAAGAGTGAGAAAAATACTCAGTTTTACAAAAAATCAGTTTAAATTGTGTAGTCAGTTCTAATCGGTCTAAATGTGGTCGGTTCTAATAAGATAATCAAAATATGAAAACAATCCGTTTTGCTTTAGGAGAGCATAATTATCATTTATACAAAGAATCTTCGTTCTTGAGCAAACGAATGGCCGGAGACTGGCCAGTTCGGACACTCGCTTTCTTCACACTTTTCTAACAGCAGAGCAGCGCTCCAAAAACCACTTCACTTCAAAAGTATTTCCTGCCATTTGAGACACCGCGATGCGACAGCGGTTGAATACTACCATTATTACCATTACTACGTCCCATTATCACCGATGTAATTGTAATTATCCCCTTCCTCGAATCCTCGAATCCGATGCGTTGAGTTGTTTTTAGCGCGTCTGAGCCTGACTTACTCGGCTCTGAGGTTCCATCAAGTAGTCAGCTGCTGTTTATAGTTTGTAGTTTACACCGGCTTGAAACTCCGTTTCCAAGCCACGGAGTTGCCATGATTCTATCAAAATCAGCAAAAGGCGCAAATATGACATTTTGACTGAATTCCCCAAAAAAAAAAAAAAAAAAAAAACAAAACAAAACAAAAAACAAAACAAAAACAAAAACAAAAAAAAAACAAAAAAACAAAAATAATCCCTATTTTTTTCATTTTAAATGTCTTTTTTTGAGCGAGCCACAAAGACAAACATGCGAAGGGTGAATTGCCAAACTTTGACGACGCCGATAGTGACTTATCATGTTCCTTCTGTGCAGTTTTCAAGAGCATTTGGTTTTTAAAAAGCCTGTCAGAGTCTTGCAGAAAATCTTTCCTAAATGTTTCAAACATATTTTAGAAATTTGTGAATGCTCATATATTGCTCATGACCAATGGCAGCTCGTGAAATATGGCAACAGCGGATTCTCTCCATTTTAACCTAATCAAAATAATCGATCTTCAAAGGGATCCCCGAGAAATCAGTACTTTGTTTTAGGTTCAAATGGCAAAAAAACTTGGTTGCCAAATAGCACGAGCCATCACAAACAACGACTTACGGCTTACGAGCCGCTCATGACAATTTTATTGTTTGCCGAAATAATATTCTCAAAATATTTCCAACAAATAAAAACTTTAAAAAGAAAAAAAAAAATCTAATCAAAAACCATTTTTGCAAATTTTGAGAATATTTTTGAGATGCCTCCGAAATCTTTCCTAAAAAAGTTTTCAACCTTTTCCAAAAAATTACTTTTAAATATTTTAAAAGATGTCCTCAGAAACTTCTTTTTTTTTGGCAAGATTTGGCAAGACTGCACACATTTTTAAAATGTTGCTTAAGTTTTGCTTAAAGTACCTAGGTACAAGTAGCAGCTCTACAAACAGCAGTACAATGCTAATAAAATCGTAATTTGCAGTGCTTTTTTAAACCTACACGCCGAAAAAACAGAAAAAAACTCTTTGATATCGATGGCAAAAAAAAACCTTTGACGGGAAAATAACCCAGCAAAAGACTTCAGTGGAGTCCACCAAATCTGTGATTTACTCGACAAACTATCTTGAGTTAAACGTACACAACCTTTAGTTAGCTAAAGTAAAGTTTTCCACTGGGTCGTTTTTTTGCCAAAGGTTTTTTCAGCGCTACCACAGCGTTTTTTCTGTATTTTTCTGTGGAGACTGATCCATTTTTTCCTTATAGTTAAAACAAAACTCTCGGCTTATCTTGACGGAGGACTGAAAAGCGACAACACTGAAATCACCTCGACTCGAATTTGGATAATCATTGCTCCTGTTACCGCGACACGACCGCGAGAGAGCGTCGTCGTAGCCTATCATTTGCAATTTTTCGCGCGCATTTTAGAGGCGCAGTAACTTCTTGATGAGAGCCGGTGCGAACCGAACTCGACTTTGTTATCAGCGTAATGATTAGCTCTCCGTGCAAAAGAAAGAAGAAAAAAAGAAGTAAAAAAAGAGGAAAAAAAAGATGAACGAATAATTCGATTGCAATCTTTGAAGCAACGTTGCCGACTTTACAGTGTGCACGCGTTTCTTTCGGTGCAACGAAAAATTGAAGCGCGCTAATCATGATAAAAAAAGGAACAGTCTTCAAGAAAGCTTAGCTTAAATCAAACAAGATTTCATCACAGAAGCGACAATAAAAGAACGACAGAGATGATTATTTAAAGCAGTTCCATTGAAATACGTAAGTACGTCGTACACGGAGAAAAAAACTTCCGTTCACATAGACCACCTATGTTTTCTATTGCAGGAACTGAAGTTTTCGGCTGTGAGTACCGGAGACGTCGGTAGGGACGGAATTTGCGTTATAGGGTACAGGCCATACTTATTCCGAAGTCTTCGGTACTTCTAACCAGTGGCCATCTGGCAACAATGTGACTCCTTCATTTAAACTCATTCAATATATCGAATTTTTCTTGTGCACAGGGTACATCCTGAATTCGATCTTTTACATGAGTTTAAATGGATAGAATACAGTGTTGCCAAATTGCTCACGACGCGACGCCACTGCTTCTAACTGAAGTTCGGCAGAACCGATATTTACATATTTCACAGAACATATTTTTTTCCCCGTGCAGATACATCTGAAAACTGATGTTTTTCATCTGTAGGTGGTCTGTTGCAAACTTTCGCTACAGCGTTATGGAGGGTAGATTCTGATGGAAAGTAACTTGAAATAACGTTGAGAGCATCACAATGGCTCCAAAATCCACTCTCAAACTCAACAAATGCGTTTAACGAAATCCCAAGATGATGGCGCGTCGAATAAGTGGGCAGGGCTGCCGTTTTGCGTATAATCAATGCTATTTTTCTATTCACCGATGATTCCACCGGTTGAGAAAAGATTACACAGCTCAGTTCAGTGTATGACTGTAATACACGAAAATACTCTGATCTGTAATCTTTCCTTAATCGGCGGAAACTCCGTTGATTAATTGAAATATCCGCAAGTTTTTTAAAGTCATCGACGACTCCACCGGTTGAGAAAATATTGCAGATGCGAGTATTTTAGTTTACTATAGTCATGCACTGAATTGAACTGTGTAATCTTTTCTCAACCGGTGGAATCATCAGTGAATTGAAAAATAGCATTGATTATACGCAAAACGGCAGCCCTGTAAGTGGGTGACAATTGGGCAGTCCAATCTAATCGCAGATTTCTAAGCTGAGAAAAGTGGATTGAATCATAGACAAAGCTGCAATTAGATGGGACTCATCCATCTTGAAATTTGTTCAAACGCAGCATTTGTGGAGCTTGAGAACGGATTTTGGGTCTTTCTGATGCTCTCAACTTTATTTTCAAGAGACTTTACATTAGAATTTACCCCCCCCCCCCCCCCACCATAACGCGTGCTGTAGCAAAAGTTTGCAACAGGCCCATTCTTCCAACTAAATTTACTGAAATTTACGGATTGTAAAAAAAAAAGTGTCCATGAAGGTCATAAAACAATCTTCTACATAAAATGATGTCGCTTATGGGAAAAACCATAATCACAAAGCGGTTTCCACCATTCCACCAAGTACCAAATCTTTAAACTTTTACCTGATGAAATAAGGTAAGAAACAAGTTGGTCCTAAATGGCAAGGCTTTAGTGCACGCATGACATGTACGAACAAAAAATTCATTAGATCCCAGTGTTACACAGGACTTTTAAAACATTATATAGCGTGAAGTATAGACATAGTTTTGAAGGCACTGAACACGGAGACTTTAACGCCAAGTTTAAACGATTCAGTGAATATAGACAAGTGAATTCACCATCACCATCGTAAGTTGCGTACTTCACACACGCACGCGCAACTGTGTCTGATCATTGATTTTTATGATGATTAAACGGATAAAGTGATTCATAATACATACATGCAATTGGTTTAAAGCTGATGTATTAGCAATTATAATTATTGTATATATATAGCCTTACGAAGGAAGACGATCATACGATCAGTCGCGAAGCGTGCTATCTAGCAACATAATATTTTTTCCATTTGAAAGTCGTCGATAGAAAGTTAAAAATTTCAAGTTTTTAAAGCAAAATTAAAGTCTTAAAATGTAAAGCTCCATTTTACCCGCAGAATGGTCGTAATAGTCCCAGGATGCATCGCGAGTGTAGGTTACAAATAACTAAGGCCACCCGTTTCTTTTAAGGCTGTAAAAAGTGTTTGAACAGTCGTACATTCATGAAATTTGGCACATAAATTCACTAATCAGAGGTTTACAAATTCTGTATGTATTTCCTGTCTTTTGCCTGTACTTGCAAAAAAATTAAAACGGCAGCCCAATTTAAAAAACAAAACGTAAGCCGTCGGCACAAGATTATTATGCATACTGACTATGTGCTTCAAAGTGGACAGCACCGTTATACTAACTACCCACACACCATTTCACTTCAATTTTTTTAGGCCTTATAGGTCCATCATAAACGGATCTGTGTGGTATGAAGAATTACCTCACTGAAAAAAAAAAAAAAAATATTACCAGAAGCATGACAATATCTGAGTCTGTGTAAGGGATAGTACAATTATCAAAACTCTAGTGTTTGTACCATAGTTCTTGTACATTTTTAGGAAAATCTAGTTCTTTGACCATATTCTGTTATTAACAATAGAATTTTCTGGGTCAAAGTAATATACTTTCTGTCGTTCACATATTGTTGTGCTTCTGGTAACACGACTAGAATCTGGTATTATGACTATCATTTTTTTTCAGAGTGTGTTTCTCCAAATTTTGCCGAGAGTCCCAGAATTTCCCCTTTTTCCCTTCTTCACCATTCAATCCCCTGTCTTTTCCGGTCAGCTTTTTCCTGTGCATGGCGACCCTGCACAATGGAAAAGCCAAAAGCTTCGACCATTGATTTCGCTAGTCAAAACAGTCTGCTTTGATCTTTGATTAGGTACATTCGAAATGCAAACTCGATAATTACAATGTTCCTTCTCTCCAGCTCTCCTCCATTGATACCCGAGATTAATTGTAGTTACCACTGAGCAGTGAGCAGTGAGCACTGAGGACTGAGCAGCGGCTAACGCTATTATCTCTTTGTTGCACAACTAGATCGTGGGGATCTCAGGGGGTCAGAGGGGGGACGTGGAACGGGGGGACGGGGGGGACCGGCGTCGGGGCAATTACATAATAGAGTGGCGGTTATGAAAACTCAGAGTGGCAGAGGAGGTGGAGGTGACGGCTATACCGGGACCCGGGCTACAGTGTTTGATGCTGCATGAGTTGTATGTACCGACGTACTGCATACACAATACATACATAAAAATACATGTATCTTTGCGTATACACTCGGAGAAAAAAACTTCGGTTCACATGGAACACCGAGGGTGTTTGGTTCCAGTAACCGAAGTTTTCAGTTGTAAGCACCGAACTTCAGTTAGGAGTACCGAAGTGGTTCAGTAGGAACGAAATGTGAGTCATAGTATTAGTCACACTAACCGAAACCTTCGGTACTCCGAACTGAAGTTCGGTACTCACAACCGAAAACTTTGGTTACTGTAACCAAACACCTCGGTTTTCCATATGAGCCGAAGTTCAGTTCTTATAACCGAATTTTTTTTCTCCGTGCAATGCGGCTTCGTGAGGTATAATAGACGTTTAGCGCCACGAAAGAAAAAGGGCAGTTGCAAGGGTCTGAAATGTTGTGTTTTTTTACAAAGAAAATGAAAGTATTTGAAGAGCTGAGAAAAAAGATGCCTTTGTTTTCTAATGAAGTCCCAATGTTCCGGGATTGTATTAGGATATCTCATCACTCGCTCTCGATCGATCGGTCTCCCGTAAGCAGTGGTGAAGCGTGCAATCCGGCAACGTTGTATTTGGCTCATTAAAACCCATGAAAAATATCGAACTATCTATAGGAATCGCCGATGACCACCTGAATCGCCCTTCTCTATGGGTTCAAATGGACAGAACGCCATGTTGCTAAACAGCACGCTTCGCCACTGCCCGTAAGAAATCGGTTTCAAATTTTCAAATGCAAATTCATTACAGAAAACAAACGGTTTCCGAAGATTTTATTGCGCCAATAGATTCTATGTATCTTAAAATATGTGCATGCTTCAACAAAATATTCGAAACATTACGCATCAATTGACAATCATATAGTTACATACATCGAAGGATATATGTACTATGTTTTGTCTTTGTCTCACTCACTCACGAGAAACGTCCGGACGTAATAAAACAGGTAATTTTTCAGGGATTCTTAAGAACAAAAATGGACGAAATCTATTCAATTTCAGGAGTGTATAGTGACCTAAAACGAGTTCCAAGCAAATTTTAGAATTATCACGGCCGCACAATCAAAACCTTAATAGCCAAAGCAATTTTCTGGCTGCATGTATAGACTGTTTTAGTAGAGCGATATATCGTATCGATTGCCGTCCGAGGGCCTCTGGTTCCAAACAAACTTTGGTTCAATGTAATTTCCCCATAAGCGGATTTTTGAACGGAAATTTAGGGTATTAAATCAAACAATTTATGCGACCTTTTGGCGATTATGAATTCTCCGTCCTCGAAAATGCTTAATTTTGCCCGGTTCCACCCGTAAAACTGCCGGAATCAACAAGATATTACAGATTAAACGATGCGTTTGGAGGTTGGAATCACCAAATGTTATTGTTGTTGTGTGGAATTGGCGGGATTTCGGGCGATTCTAACCTACATTGCAACATTAATCTGTAATATCTTATTGATTCCGGCAGTTTTAGTTAGAGTCCGCTATTATAGCATTTCGAGAGTTGATCATATGCAATCCATTGTTGATTGATACCAGATTTGGCTCCAAAAAGTTCCTAATGGGCAAATTACAATTGAACGGAGGTTTGTTTAACAAGCCTCGGCGGAACTCGCTTTCATTACACAGTTTGAAGTAACAGTGACCGCGGAATTTTGTAAATTTTTCCTCTGCTTTAATTTTATTACGGAGAACATAATCTCTTTAATAACGGCCGTATTGTCGAGAATCTGAACCTAACCTATAAGAGATAGCGAAAAAGTGGCAACAGTGCAGAGGCAAATGGCCATCCGCCATTTGCAATTTGCCTCTTGGAGCTCCATTGATCCGCTTCTTCTTCTTCATTTTGAGAGTCTTGTCGCAACTCTCATAGTATATAGGGACTCTAGTTTTAGTCAAGGAACCAGGCATAATTAAGCATTTTCGAGGACGTAGAATTCATAATCGCAACAAGGTCGCATTAATTGTTTGATTTAATACCCTAAATTTCCGTTCAAAAGTTCGCTTATGGGGAAATTACATTGAACCAGAGTTTGTTTGGAACCAGAGGCCCTCGGACGGCAATCGATACGATATATCGCTCTACTAAAACAGTCTATAGTATTCAGTTTTGCTAAACTTGGCGGGAAATTTAAAAATTTTAAAGTGAGGTAAGTAGGAAAATGCGTACGCACTGTACTGTCAAGTAGTGGCGCGAGGAATCTGGCAACGTTGCATTTCGTCCATTCAAACCAACGAGCGATAGCAATGGAGGGGTCCATACATGTTATAAGTCCTACCTCAAAGTGAGGCAGCACCCGGGCAATCTGATTCTGGTTTGTTTGCCTCACATTTTTTTTACCTTAAATCAAAAGTTGTAATTAATCCAGTGGACAGTGGTTTTAAACGAGAGTGCAAGTGTTTCAGAGTGGCTATCTGGACACCGAATTCTAATACAACTATATCCAAGTTAGAAAATTTTGCATACTTCTGTTATGTGTCAGTTTCATTGTCGTGCAAATCCTTCCAAAAGAAACAGTTATTTCAATTTCTCTGTCCAGGTGGACACTCTAAAACACTAGCACTTTCGTTTATAACCAATTTCAAATGTGTTGGTCACAATTTTTTTTAAACATTTAAAGGTTAAAAAAAGTGAGGCAAACAAACTGGGCCTGTGTGAAAACCGTCCATAAGAGATTTCGATCATGACTGCCTCCGTGTTGCCTCAACATAACGTCCCACAAATCCTCTCTATCGCTATAGCTCGTTTATTCAAACCCATGTAAAATATCGATTCGAGGGACTGTTCTAACAATTAACCCCCAAAGTTTCGATATTTTTCGTAACTTTGAATGGACTGAAAGCAACAGTGCCAGATTGCACGCGCTGACACTGATACAGTCCTACCCAAAACGACAGCGGCCCCGGTTGCATTTTAGATGTGCTGACACTTCTTCAACACAGGTGAGAAACGCTGAGATGAGCCCATATCTGAGAGAAGTAATCTTAACAACACACTTCAACTTAACGGAGAAATAATAAAAAATCACAGGTTTTAAATGAAGAGTAGGAAAATTGCAGGTTGAATGCGGAAGGAAAATGATATAGCAAACATGAGATAGGACACAGACATAGGCGAAGATATACGTTCTGCCTTAAAAGCTGCAGATAAAGCTCTCGAAGGCGGCGCGGTCTATTCTTTTTTATCTGCATGGGCGCAAGAAATAATATTGACTTTCTTCGACGATTTCGCGCGGATAAAAGGGAATCGCTAAACCACTGGGAATGTCATAAAATGGCCTAAAGTGAAATAGATGAGATCACTTCAATTTGAAGTACGTTGGGCAAAGGAAGAGGAACTGATTCTATGACACAAAACTATTTTCGGAAGAGGTGCCGCATGACGTTAAAGATTTGCTCATTGCTAGTCTTAACAAAATCATATTTTCAAAAGTCATTGTGTGTGTTTTTGATGAGTTAAACAAAAACATTTTTTTTACTAGTCAATAGGGCTCATGCAAACTTTTGATGTGAGCAAATGAATAGTCCAATCTTGTGTAACAACCAGCAAAAATCACGAAAATCACACTAAGTAAGTCTAAAATTTGTAATAAAACCCACAAAACTGCTCTAATGGCAAGATCGTAATGACGGTTCAACGCAGGTATCATGGGAGATTCCTGTCTAATTTGTTATTTTCTCTACGGAAACACAGAGATTTGTCTCAAATTAGATATAATAGGAATTGTGCCCGATTCTGCGAGTGAATTTGTGACCTAACAATTTGTTCGGCAAATTCTGCTAAATCGACTCGTATTAATTGTAGAGGCAATTTTGCACAGCTTTCGAGATAAACGTTCCAGAACGAAAACCCCGTGTTAATTTCCATAAGGCCAAAAAAAGTTTGACACCACGATTTCCTTCCATTTCCAGCCAATCAGAAGCCGACTCTTATCAGCATTGACCACACTGGCTTTCAATGCAATTGCGACTCTTGTTTACTCTTTGCTGGCAAGCTAGTAGTAACCTCAAATCTTAGTCAACGCGAAAAAGTCAAACATTTTAAGTTTTGAAGTCTAAATTACAGTTTTAAAAAGTAACGAATAGTAAATTTCACCCAAAATTACCCGTAAATAATTACAAATCATTTTTGAGAGACGCTCGACTCTCTCGCTTTTTGTCACATCTTTCTTTCATCGGAAAGCCAACGTACGAATTCGAATATTGATTGATTAAGAGACTTGTCCGGGGATATGGAAATACGGCGTAAGTATACTTACAATAAAATTGTTTTGTTCCTACATAATTCGTCAAGTTTTCACTTCTTTTCACTTTCAAGTTTAGTATGACGTTAAATTTGTCAGACTCCTGTTACATTCATTGCTCCATTTCTAATGATAAATCAATGCAGCCATTTTTTGTGCAAAATACACACGGAGAAAAATTTATATTTGGGGCTACCAGAATTGTTTCTACGTAATAGTTAAATGTTCATTCGCGTGTCCTTAACTAGATTTCTGGTAATATTCAAAATACATTTTTCGTTGAAACCAGCAATATCTTCACAGATAGCATAATTTACATTTAACTATTCCGTAGAAGTGCTTCTGGTAGCCCCTAATATAAATTTTTCTCCGTGCAGGACATTTTGTATATTTTACGCCAAATTTGGCGGAACTGCGACCAATTTTGTACCTATGACCGGAAAAAAATGTGTGAACCTATTTCCTAGACGTTATCATAAATGATACATTGATACCCCCTACAAGCTTACTTTGTTAAGTTGAGAAAAATTTAAGGTAAACACTCCAAAAGCCGGCACCGGCGGCGCGGCACCCATTTTTTACAATGTGAAAAGTATTAGTTTGATGACAATACTGGTGTTTTTTGGGTTTTTTTCCTGAGACCTTAAGTGTGAAAAATTCGAAAAAAAAAAAAAAATACGCAAAACACCGAAATTGCCACTAAGCTAATATTTTTCACATTGTGAAAATAGGTGCCGGGTACTTGTGCACATTTTAGGGGTGCCGGATAATATGGGGTGTTTACCTTACTCTGGAAAATTGAGAAATTCTGACTTTGAGGGCTTCTGTCACATATTGATCAATTGTAAGATTTCTAAATATGCCCTATCAATGCTGCCACATTTAGCAAAAAATACAGGAATATTTGTACATCTTATTACGCCCAATTTGGCAGCACTGTGACCTATCTCGTATCTATGACCGTCCGAAGAGGGAAAAAAATGCTAACCCTATTTCCTAAACGTTATCGCAAATGAAACCTCCTACAAGCTTAATTTCTCAAGTTGAGAAAAATTTTCTTTAGAAAATTGAGAAATTCAACTCAACCATCGAGAAATTGGCTCAAGGATTAACTCTCGCGATTTAGTTTTATAACAAATTCAAAGAGATGTGGTAGAATTTTCATACGATAATAGAGGCTCGACGTTAGGTGGTGAGAATCAGTTGTTATCAGTCGACAATTATCAGTGCGAACTTATTAAATGCGCTATGCAAGAATTAGATCATTTGAAGAGTAAATGAACTTTGCAAACTAATAAAGAAAAAAAAATTACAGGGTTATAGTTCAAAACCGATCGTTTTGTCGAGAGTGGCAAGATATTAATTGAGCTGATTGGTGTAAAAACGACACTTCTTGATTTTAAAATACATTGTATAAATGCCATTGTTGCACCAAAAGTCTTGGTTAATGTTATCGGTAATAGACTTGAGCTGAACGACCGACAAGAGAGATTAGCATTATATTTCATGTTACTATTATCAAATGCATTCCGTCGGAAAGGTCAGGGGTTTGAGGGGTTTTCAACACCTCAGGTACAGATTTTCTTTCAGAGAAGTGTAGGCGGACCGCATCCTAAGCTTAGACTATCGATACCCAAGTTAGGAGTTAAAATGTGTTGTATACGACTATTTATATAGTAATAATTAACGCGGCATTTTGCGGATCTCGAATTCATTTTAAACTATGAGAGGTTTCTCACACTCGTTGGATTGATTACAACTGATATTTTTATTAGTTCAAAACAGAATTTCTGGGATGGTTTTCAATGCACTCCGATTGTGTTTAGCACTTTTCCTACCAGGTCAGAAAACGAAATCAACGCAACAGTACGGCTTGTCCTAGAAAATATTGGATTTGACAAGTCTACGACTTTCATGAAAACATCGACTAAACCTCAGATAGAGCAACCTGATTGGTTAGGAGCAGTAAAGAAGCTGATGTTTTCATTTTTAAACCTACAGTTGTGTCAAGTCCGATCATTCTTCGGATAGCCTATATGTATATAACTCGCTCTAATTTAAAGGGTAGTTAAATATTCCTACTCTGCGGTGTCAATTTTGCCTATCCATCTAATTGAAGGCGATAGACGAAACATTATTTAGCAAATGTTAATGATTGGCATACCTTTTTCTGTGAATAAAGTATTAGAGTGATACGCGGCAAGCCGAGTTTTGATTAAGAATTTACTCAGACTAGATAATGAAAGGGTTAAGAAGCATACAAAGCTAGTTCTGTAAGTTGTCAGAGCTGGGCAAATAGGAGCGTCAAACCTTTGGAGGGTAATTAAATGTTGTCTTAAAAGATTTAAAATAAACTCTAAGGTCATTTCGATTAGATCTAATTCTTCTGCATCTAATAAGGTGGGTGATTTGTAAAAAAAAACAGCCCTGATTACCGTTGAATCACCCTCCGGAAAAACGACGATTACGATTACTCAGTAATCGTGTAATCGATTACTATCCCCATTTGCTCCACTCTGTATGATGTTCAGAACCATTGCGTGAAAAAAGACGATGGATAGACTAATTTTGAGAATTCTTTTCGCGGCTCCAATGGGGACCCAAAACGGATTTTTTTATAGGCCCTGATGAGGCCAACAGGTTAATTTTTTCGGGGGCCCTCGAGTGCCATGGATTCTATACACAGCCCTGGACCCTTCCCCCCCCCCCTCAAAAATTTTGGAGGCTAAGTGCGTTCCGAATTCCATCCTCAAACAACGATTGTCTCATATCTTCATCCTCGATAAAGTACAAGGCCCAAATAGTGTTTGGTCTGCGTCCAGACGATACCGCAAGTAATGTGAAAGTTGCGAATCCGATTCGTCTACAGTCAGCAGATCCGCCATTTTCAAGTCGTGCTTAAAGTTCATCCAGACCAAAGAATATATGTGCCCAAGTAATATTGTATTGGCATGCATACTAAATCGTGAACTGAATTACAGTTCAGAAGTAAACAAACAAATAAAAATGACTTTTTTTGAAAGTAAGTTCAATTCAACGAAAACATCGATTTCAGATTTTTGAAAATCCTATGGATTGAAGGGCTATTGAATGGTTTGGTAGTCGTATTTGAACTTTCAAGAGTACTTCCGATAAATTTACTTTTTTATTCCCTCTTTAAAATGCATAGCATATTTTATTTTTTCCTCCCAGGAACTAAGATTAACCTCAATTTGTTTGCATCCGGAGACTTTGTGAGATTGTAAACCAAGTTTGTTAGAAATGTTTACATTAAACTTAAATTTTTGAACTTTTTTGTGTCAAACTTTCAAAAGACCATACACGGGAAGAAAGACAGGAGAATTTACCATCAGCATAGCTGATTTTGGAGTCTGCTGTCCAGTATGGTAAATTTTACCATCATACGGTAAATTGCTTCATTCAAAGCTTCATTGATTAACCCTTTCACGGGAAGTGGCATTTCATGTAATGTGGAATTATATTGAATTTAAATCGACTTATTGCAAAAACTTGTGTGACCCATCAAAATTCTTAGAAAATCGTCTTCTTTTCAACGATGTAAAAAATCTCCAAAAAATTTCAAAATCCAAAATGCGTGCATGAAAGGGTTAAGACCATTTTTAGTCCCACCAAGAGACTAATAACACCTCATGCATCTCTGTAAAAGGGAATTAATGCATATAAAGTTAATAATAATAGTAAAAGAAAAAGCCGCACTAACCCGCACCAATGATTGTTGAGAACAACAAATTTTAGGTCTGATAAAAGAGCAGAGGCTCATATTTCTAAGAATTTCGTTACACAGTGTATATTTTTTTTTCTAACTTCGTGGAAGCAAGAAGAAATATACACTCCTTAATACTGGCATAAAATAGAATGCATTGTAGAGTTAGAATAAGCTTAAGACGCAAAAAAGAATCAAATATGAGGGTCAATGTTTTCAGAGATATTTTACACGGAAAAAAATAACTGGTAGAATTTACCATCTGCATAGCTGATTTTGGAGTCAGCTATCAAGTATGGTAGATTTCACTAAATGATGGTAAAATGTACCAACAAGTTATCTTATTTTACCATAATGTACGCTGTATTTACCATCTACTTGATAGCTGACTCCAAAATCAACGCAGAATTCTACCAGTCATTTTCTTTTCCGTGTATACACTATTCCTGAGGGAAAATGTTGCATCAGTAAATTCTAACAAGGGCTGAAAAGAAAATGTTGACACTCTTATCGAGAGATAAATTAGAAAAAGAAAAAAAGTTTACCTGGGACAGTTGGCAGGGAGCTTTTCGTTCTCTTCGTCGACCGCTGTGACAACCATTCCAAAAAACGTCAGCAGGCACACAAGATTGATACAATTCATTTTATTTATCATTTTCCAAAACAGTCCCGGGGCAAAACTACTCACAGATCAAAAAAATGAAAAACAAAAAAACCGAAAATACGAATAAAACAAAACAACCGGTTTACTTAACAACTGAAACGACTCGAGGATGTATCACAGCTTAAGAGAGAAAACTTTTAAAAATTTAAATTAAGGGGGGAGAGAAAATAAAAGGGAAAAAATTAAAAAAACAAAATAAAAAATTAAGAAAAAAAAATATCACTTTTTGAATTTCATTTCACTAGGGGTTGGTTAAAGGTTATCACTTGATTTTTCTTTGGTTTCGCCAGGTTTTAAGCTCGAATTTTTTTCACATTCCGTTCGTGAACCCTGAAGCAAGAAAAGAAAAAACAGCGAATGAGTAAAAACAATCGAATTGGAAAGAAGCAAAGACAATCGAAGGAGGAAAGAGATAAACAAACAAACGAACTGTTATCAAACGGAAAAGAGTTGCCTCGAATTCATAAGCTGAGCTAACAAAAAAGTTGTGATTTTTCTTATTTTTTTTTTTTTTTTTAGTCCCGACACATTCACCGGTCTGAAGCTGCTGTAATGTTTTCGGGACTAGAGAGCGGACGACAACTGGCTAATGTTTCGCGGACAGAGTCGACAATATGCTTAGCTCTCTGCCTAGGTGTCAGTGCATGCCCACGCTGCCAAAGGAGGGGCGGACGAAGCGAGGTGGAGTAGGGTCAAAAGTGGGAGACCTGTTCAGAACGCGAGCTATTCGAGCGAGAAGCGCCTGAACTATGGCAGGCCGCAATACACCGCGGATTGCCTCGCGTCATGTCGCACAGTGCGTCCAATCAAAGATTTTTACGGATCAGGAATTTGATTACGAGCGATCGAATACCAGGGCTGCCGTTTTGCGTATAATCAATGCTATTTTTCAATTCACCGATGATTCCACCGGTCGAGAAAAGATTACACAGTTCAGTTCAGTGCATGAATGTAATGAACTAAAATACTCGCATCTGTAATCTTTTCTCAACCGGTGGAGTCGTCGATGACTTTAAAAAACTTGCGGATATTTTAATGAATCAACGGAGTTTCCACCGATTAAGGAAATATTACAGAGCAGAGTATTTTCGTGCATTGCGCAGTCATACGGTGAACTGAACTGTGTAATCTTTTCTCAACCGGTGGAATCATCGGTGAATAGAAAAATAGCATTGATTATACGCAAAACGGCAGCTCTGTCGAATACAGAGAAAAATTCTCTGCTATAAATATGGCCAGCGGGCCGATCATTTACTTCATCCCTAAGCCGATCGTGAAGACTGTATAGGAGTGATTCTATTGGTTGAAAATAGTAAAAATTGGCTATTGCTATGGTAACCATCGTTAAGAGTCTCGTTAGTTAAAGGGCTATTCATTCATGAGTAATCTTTAAATAGCGGGCGCTTCAACGATGGTTACCATAGCAACAGCCAATTTTTACAATTTTCGACCAATAGAATCACTCATAGACAGTCATAACGATCGGTTTAGCGATGAAGTTAATAATCGGCCCGCAGGATTCTAATAAAAAGTTCCCGAGAAAAATTCTGACAGATTATAGAGAATTCTGGCAATTTTTATTAGAAATTCTGATATTTTTTAACAGATTATTTCGGAAATATCAGGCGGAACCGGCAGTGTGAATGCTTCACTGAAAAAAACAATTCCTAAATTCTAGTAATATTACCAGAAGCACAACGATATGTGAACCACAGAAAGTCTAGTACTTTGACCAGAAAATTCTGGTATTAATACCAAAATATGGTTGTAGAACTAGAATTTCCTCAATATTTTCAAGAACTATGGTACAAAACTAGACTTCTGGTAAGTGTACCGCATCCTTTGCATAATTGGTTCACATATCGTCACGCTTCTGGTAATCTTTTTTTTTCAGTGTTGAATGGTCCCCGAAAAGAAATTATAACTAACATTTCTGAACAGATATTCTGGTTATCTGGTTCTGGATATCAGACATCGTTCAAGGGGGGGGGGGTTCCATTTTTGCCCATTTTTGATAACTTTAGGTAATTTTCCGCATTCTTCACTTTAAATTTGCATTTTTCAAGGGCTGTAAGAGGCCCTCCCCTTCCCCCCTCCATATACGCTCGTGCCTACGGCCCGAGGCGTGACGCGCGCACGCGTGACAGATGTGAGGTCGGACGACACAAATGCGGCGGACAGGAGTACATGACATACACGATATCAAAGGTAACCGGCCACTACTAAAGTACCACACTAGTGTTGTAATGTGTGTGAATCGTGTTTTACGCGACCTAGGTCATTATGACTTCTAACATAGGGACAGTAGCGTGGCTCGACGCGGGGCCGCGGGGCTCCTTGCCATGACATCGCCGGGTCCGCGGGTGCAGTGACGCTCGCCAAAGAATCGGATCTTATCATGGAATTGTACATGCGTTGACAGCTTTGTCATTGTCCTGGAACTCGCATTAAAATAACGAAGCCGTGCCAAAGTATCACTGAATAATCTCCGGATCAGCTGTCTTTGAGCTGTCATCGAGGTTAAAGTTTCCTCCTCATTCCTCGAGCATCTCCTTTATTTTTTATGCTCAAAGTTTTCTCTTTAAGCGTTCTCTTTTGCTCGCCTAAAATTTCCTTCGAAATATGGTGGCTATAAGGTACTTACATAGTAAGCGAATTTTCGCGATCGAATATGATCAACAATACCAACCTAACCTAAATATTCGAGGAAACTCGATTATATTTTTAGGTGTTTTCGGGGCATCCAAAGAGTAAACAAGAGTCGCAATTGAATGGAAGGCCTGCGTGGTCAACGTTGATAAGGGATCCGAACGCGGGCTGGCCTGGGCTGGCCTCTGATTGGCTGCAACGGGTGGAGCAAAAATGACTCGGGGTATAGGGAAAATAACACGGGATTTTCGTTCCGGGGCGTTTATCTCGAAACCTAAGCAAAATCGTATCTAAACAATTTATACAAGTAGATTCAGTAGATTTTTCCGCACAATTTGATAGGTCATAAGTGCCACTTTATTGCAAATTCGAAAAGACTGTTTCAGTTTAAAAGTACGCACAATAGTGAGTTACTCAAACACTGCTCGAACACACGCCAAGCACGTAATCACACTATTGTGCGTACTTTTAAACTGAAACAGTCTTTTCGAATTTGCAATAATGTGGCACTTATGACCAATCAAATTGTTCGGAAAAATCTGCTGAATCGACTTGTATAAATTGTTTAGATACGATTTTGCTTAGGTTTCGAGATAAACGCCCCGGAACGAAAATCCCGTGTTATTTTCCCTATACCCCGAGTCATTTTTGCTCCACCCGTTGCAGCCAATCAGAGGCCAGCCCAGGCCAGCCCGCGTTCGTATCCCTTATCTACGTTGACCACGCAGGCCTTCCATTCAATTGCGACTCTTGTTTACTCTTTGGGGGCATCGATGGCAACAAATCTATTTTGAACTCCCCTCCTGACTTAAATTCAAGACCAAATCCATGCCATCCATGCCATAAAACACCGGAAAAGTTCAAAAAACACGACACAGTTTCGTGTTATCCACTGTTGTCATGGGTAGGTTGGCAATGATTATGTATGATTGTGTTGCATATATATTCGTCGCGAAGATTCGCTTAATAGCATCTTTTTTCTTTTCGGGGTCACAACAAAGCAACGTCTAACGGCTCCTATGTAGACTGTTGAGGAAATATGTTGATGTCAAGTAGCTAATCAGAACGAAGCACCATTGTTTTAGTCGTTGGTCAACAATCCACATAGGAGCCTTTGGATGTTGTTCCCCGTGTTATTTTGTTGAGTCCCCGAAAATAAAATAGTCCACCACGCGATCGGCTAGTGCGAGGTCTCTGTTGTTTCTGTTTGTAACCCTCTAAGGACCGGGGGAGGCGATTATTTACTTCATGGATAAGAATGATGCTATAGGTCGAAAATTGTAAAACGTGGATGTTGCTACGGTAACCATCGTTAAAAGTCCAGTTATTTAAAGGCTATTCATTGAATTGCTTTAAAATACGAGCACTTTAACGATTTTTTCCACAGCAACATCCAAGTTTAACAATTGTTTACCAATATCATCATTCATAAGTAAAAGATCGCTTTATCGATGAAGTAAATGATCGGCCCACAGGTTATTTCAAAAGAACACCGCACTCTTTCGTTGTCAAAAAGGGATAAGGTGAAGGTAGTTAACTGTTCGTACTCGGGGGAGTTGGAATTGCCTATACGACAAATTCAGGGCGCCCAACGAGACCTTTTCATGTAAGTGGGTCATTCCACGTGGGATCAACCAATGTGATATAAAATATCACCAATTTTAATGTGATTTTGATCATAATATGTAGTGGAACAACCCTCGTGCACGACTTTCGAAACTAGAAATGGATAAATATACACAAGGGTCACGAGAGAGTGAGTGAGATAGTTTGGAATGCTACGCAAGTTTTGTCACAACCGATTTTGACCGATGAGTGTGCATTGTTGTGATTGTTGACAAACAGTTGACTTCGTACTAAAACTGTCTATTGCTATGGCAAAATAACGCAACAGACCAATACCGCATACCGTCTACAAGCATAGAGGTAGTTTCCGAAGTGTAGGCGCACCTAAACCGATAATCTTTGGAATTTTTCAACATTATTTATGATAATACTCAATGAAATTACAGAAAATGAGTTCAAGTGTTCACTTTTCAATAATGAACACTTTAAAAGCAAAATAATTAATTCGTGGGCAAGTTTTGCTTTGAATTTAAACGAACAAAAGTTGAAAATTCGCCAAAGATTATTATTTAGGTGCGCCTACACTTCTGAAACGAGCTCTACACCTGGCTGCTTTTTGAGGTTAGGGTCGTTTTAGTATACGTAAGCTTGTGGCGAGTGAAATGTTGGTGAAATTTAAAATCGTAATTTATCCTCTCTACATACGATTTTCGACTCTTTCACTGCGTTGTGGAAGTAACTAATTGTAAGCCCAAAACTTTCAATAGACTGACTTACTTTCCCAATTTTGTTTGAACTTCAAAAAACCAACCAAATACTCGATAACGCTATAAGCGGGCCATAAACTTGCATAGATTTTTACGCCTTAACGACATAGTGTCCGGCTGTTATGAACGTAAAACCAGGTTTTCTCATCATAAGATACCTCTTTCTCCCCCCTCGCGCTAGGTAATCCATGTAATTTGACCCGCTGATTTCAAATTCGGCCTTAGTTTTTACTCAAAACTCATACTTTTTTTAGAATTTCGAATTTTTTGCTAAGAAGACGTACTTTCGAATTTACGTAAAATCTAGGCCAGTTTAATGAACACTGATAGAATTTTCGAAATCAGCGTCTCAAAATACCTTCGATAGCGATAATGAAGCGAAATTGTACGCGTAGAATTATTCTAAAACACTAAAAATGAGTAAAATTAACACTGATCGATGGTGAAGGTCGCGGACACATTATGTCGTTTTTGATGCTTACTTAGCTTGCGTGTACCAAGACGATCATAACCTCCCCAATCTCAAACAGAGCAGCCGGGTATGAGTAGAGACGGTATTGAACAGACCCATTCATGCTCCACATTCCTGTTGCAAAAGTGTGCAAGAGTCCTATTATACTGGAGCGAATGAACAACGGCCAGTGTTCCAGTTCCATCTCCAGACTTATTAGTGCTAGACCGGCAAAATACATAGAGAGGGATATAAGAATAATAGGCCGCGTATACTTGCAGGCAGGGTAGCCGGCAAGGCATCGGCACGGAGGACCTAAAAACTAACAATAAGATGAGGAATGGGTGCGGGTGGTTCTAAATTTAGAAAAGAGTAGTAAGGTATCAATTTGTGGCGGCGGCCGGCGCATCCACGGAAGATATAAATAACATTTAACCCATTGACAATTGATATTTGCTACCGTTTCGTTCGCGTTCGTGTTCGTGTTCGCGCCACACCGCTCCTGTTACTACACACATGCACGTAAATGGTGTAAATGTATATACGGCGAGACCCGAGCTTGCTCCTTGACAGTTTAGATTGAGAAACGTGCATGGAGTGACCTAGCTTAGGAGCTGGGTCCTCCTTTGAAATCCCAACGGCAACCTTTAAACGAGGATGTCAGCTGGTCTCGATTAGAGACTCCTCCGTTTAGAAGATATACGGGGTGTTTCTAAAACCAATAAAATAGCCTCAACTAGAGAGTACTAAAAGACCCGAGTATTCTCGATCAATGCTACTTATAAGAGAGCTGATTCTAACCGAAAACGGCGGCGATCAGCAAATCAGGAATGTAAACATTGAGTGAACAACCACGTTCCTTCTCAGTCGTGTCGTATTTGTTAGTAATTTTTTCGTTGTAAAATAAATCGCGATTGTATATTTCAAACGGCAAACTGAGTTGATCGACAGATTTTTATAGCAGGGGACTCAAGGAAGCGTGCCTCGTATTATTTGAACGGCGCACCAAAACCGTGCGGTCAATTTTGCAAACCAAAAGTGACGTCGTCGAGAGTACTCGGGTCGTATAGTATACTCTGGCCTCAACGACGTGCATATATAACAATAGACGGTTTTAGTCTGAAGTCAACGGTTATCCAAAAATCACAACAATGTACTCATCAGTCGTAATCGGTTGTGACAAAACTCGCGTAGCGTTCCAAACTACCTCACTCACTGTCCCGTGACAGGCATGTATACCCATCTCTATCTAGTTTCGAAATGTGTATACAGGGCCTTGTTTTACTACATATTATTACCAAAATCGCATTAAAATGCCTCGAGAAATTCATTTCTGCAAAAAAAAAAAAAAAAAAAAAAAATCACGAAAGATGTCTCTATAGGTATACGATTATTGCGATGGGAGTGAGAAAGCAGTACACAAGGGTTACACTGTTAAAAAAAACGGATCGAGAGGCATGCTTCGTCCGCCGTTATAATCGAAGCATTCACTCCGAGTGAGAATTCAAGGAGGAGAATAAGCGGAGTTAGAATTGACGGAGGGGGAATGAAAGGAGTGAGATTCGACGGATTGAGTGTCACTCCCTATCGGGGTGAGAGCTCTCACTCCCTGACGGGGTGAAAGTCGTCCCTCATGGGTTTAAAAAGAGGATTGCTTTTCACTCCCTATCGGGGTGAGAGCTCTCACTCCCTGACGGGGTGAAAATCGTCCCTCATGGGTTTAAAAAAGGGGATTACTTTTCACCCCCAATGGAAGTCAAAATGTAAGGCGTTGCAGCTCCCTCCAGGAATGAGTCTTATACCTCAAGAATTGCCGCTTGAAATGTGAATCAGGAGTCACGTAGTCACGTCAACAAAACACATCACGATAAAGTTCTTAGATTTCCGCGATTGCGAGGGGACCCAACGGTGTCATTATTTGGACTGCAATAAAACTTAAGACAGCAGAATTTGAAGAACAGTGTAGCTACCACCACTTATGATAAACACATCCACATGCTATCGCCAATAATTAATCGCTTGATGATGTAATCATCATATGATTCAACGGTACAAAATCGCGCTAAAAACACCTTGAACGATAAATTTCGATAATTTTAATTGGTCTCGTGCGCTGAAAATAAAAATTGGTTCGATAGACTAAAAGAGTTATTTAATAATTTTTCGAAGCGTCTACAGTCCCCACCATAACCCCCAAATTAGTACTCACAAAAACCAACTGACACTGGTTGTGGCTACAAACATTACTTATAAATTGAATCGGTAAGCCTATGCAGTTTAAAAGCATTAGATTTGAGTAAAGTCTTTGAGATCGGGAAAGAAGAACGCGAAAGAAATAGGAAATACCTGTAAATGCAAGAAATGTCAGAGAAAAAGCAAAGAAACGTTACATAAAATATTTAAATTTTTCATGGACGTAAAAAAACATAGTAAATAAACAAGTAAATTTCTAAAAAAATCGTATGCTGGTAACAATCTACTACCTTTCATGCGAGCTATCAAGTTTATTCTCACGTTGTTCCCACGATGAAAAATAGAAATTGATTTCAAGGAAAAGAAAACTCTATTCAGAGTGTCATTAATCTTCAAAATCAAAAGTTCAAACAAATTTCTCGCCCAAAAACTACCTCAGACATTATAACTATGCGAATCAGCAAGTAGTCATTCACTTCATGTTGAATAAAATATCTAATTATAATCACACATAACACTGGGAACTTAGAATAACGAGGAAAATGAAACGTACGCAAATAAACACAACCAACGAAAAACGCGCGACCTCTCCTCGGCAGAAAAACTCAAGACTGATTTGTAACGGTCATTGGCGGGGCGGGTGAGAGGGGAAGAGCAGACAACTGTCTCCTACGCGAATGGAGCCTCATCTCGCCCGGACGCAGACTTTCGTCCGCGAGGGAGGGAAACACAGTCGTTTGGTGGCACACAGCCACCCTGCGTCCGCGTACGGACGATTCGCAGTTTCTTTCGAGCTGGTTTTCACTCTGATACAGAGAGAGATTCAACCTTACGCGGAACTAAGTTTTTCGGCTGTCTGGATGTGACTGTCACTCGCTCTCGGGACAGGTTTCAGCCCTTTTTGGAGTCATCTCGTCTTTTAAGAATAACAACAAACCCTTTTACGGATTATAACTCATCTCCCCGATTTTAAAACTCCGAACTTCTATCTTCTCACTCCGTTATTTTTAACAGTGTACGTGAGAGCGAGAGAGATAGTTTGTCTTTTTTGGAACGCTCATCACCGGATGACGTCATCTCTAAAACCGACAACTCGAAATGGGGGGGGGGGGTTTCTGGAGGGTACTTTAGAGGCACAGCAGAGGCCATGATGGAAATTTCTAATGGAACTTTTCACGGGCCCTCATGTATAGTCACCGGGTCACAAATGCCCACCGGTTTGGTTGCCTCATATTTTTTAATATTTAAATAGAAAAAAATAAACAAGAAACAAATAAATGAAAAAGTATACTAATTTCCACTGAATTAATGACAATTTTTGATTTGAGGTTAAAAAATAAGAGGCAAGCAAACCAGAAACAAAGCGCCAATGCTATCTCGTTTTCGGATAGGACATATAACATGTATTTGTCATAGTTACAGTTCGTTGAATAGCCTACAGTTCATGAGCAAAATTACAGTATTAATATGGTAGAGTATTAAGGTTATCAAATCTACATTATTATGACGGCAGAAAGTTTGTTACACCGGAAAAACCCAAAAGTTAAACAGTATAATCATCAGAAAGTAAATTAAATGTTTACAGTAGGGGGGGGGGGTCTAGAACAGAAAAAGGGGGTTTACAAATCCAAGTGATCGAAGAAAAATGTTTTTTTTTTTTTCTTCTTTATCTCTAACATACATCACTGAAATACTAGCAAACATTAAAGGTACACCCTGTGTGCTACAATAGTGGACACAAGAAGAACAAGGGCGCTCCCATTATTGGAGGCGAGTTCGCACAAAAAAGATTCGATAACCTGCGACAAAGATTACAGAACTGTTTACAGCGACACTAAGGAATCTTTGGCTGGCGCGAAACGTTCAGGGATTCTTTAGGAAATCACATACTGGCTAGGCAATTTTGAAGGAAGGAGTCGCAATCCGTTCATGAAAATCTCAACAAGCTCTTCAGATTCTCACACACAAATGAAGTTAATTTTATCATGACGTTCGAGTGAAAATCTTCAACGGTTGTGCATTTCGGTTGAGAAAATATTACACAGTTCAGTTCAGTGTACGACTGTACTACACAAAAACACTCTGATCTGCAATATTTTCTCAATCGGTGCAATCACCGTTTAGTTATTAAAATATCAGCAAGTTTTTTATAGTCATCGACGACTCCACTGGTTGAGAAGAGATTACAAATTATAGTATTTTCATGGTTTACAGACAGTGGCGTATGCGGGGGGGGGCTACAAATTAAGGGGAATAAAGCCTCCTCCCAGACCTCCGATGTTTAGGGGTGGGGGGAAGGGGGGATCATTTTCAGTCAAAAAGGCTGATCAAGAAAAATGATGCGTGCGCCACTGCACTGATTACAGTCATAAACTTAACTGTGTAATCTTTTCTCAACCGGTGGATTCATTGGTGAATTTAAAAAATGTCACAGAAAAAGGCATCACTGGAATTTTTACCCGTTCTATACGAATTAAGTGGGTGTGAAAAGAATGACTCAATGGAGCTGTTGCAAACTTTTGCTACAGGCTTATTAATAGTTGATTATGGGGTAATACCCTGTAAAAATAACGATTAGCGCACTAAAAAATCACGAAATCCACTCATAAACTCACAAAATGTTTTTAAACGCGAGACCGTAACGGCGGCCGAGGCCACGGTTTTCTTATGGGAATTGTGTGCTTCTTCTTCTTCTTGTGTGGTGTTGCGAGACTACCTCCTGTAGATGGCGCTGATTGAAGATAGGGAAACCCAATGCAAACCGCGGCCCCGGCCGCCATTACGGTCTCGCGTTTAAAAGCATTTTGTGAGTTTATGAGCGGATTTCGTGATTTTTTAGTGCGCTAATCGTTATTTTTACAGGGTATTACCCCATAATCCACTATTAATAAGCCTGTAGCAAAAGTTTGCAACAGCTCCATTAACGGTGGGAGAAAACAAAAAACAACGCTCGTGATTGGCTAGAAATGGTTTTGTTGACTCCAGCGTTCGGTGTCCCCCGAAAAGTTTCGAGCATCATAATAAAGTAAGTACATGATTGTGGTATCGCACTAGGGTCTGATAATGTCCAAAAGTGGCCAAAAATGAGAAAGTAATTTTCTCATCAATTCATCATTTATAAACTTTCAAGACCAATTTTAATCACATATAAAAGTTGTAACAAATAATTCACACATAAAAATGTCACTGAAAAGTTTTAAACTACGCTTAAAAGGTCAAAAACAATGATTTTTTATTACTATATTTTTCACTGATTTTTGACCACTTTTATTCGATCTCAGACCACAGTGTGCCGTGCGTTTGATGCAAACGTTTCAAACGATGAAATCGAGAAGACTCCGCTTGCGTCAGTAATGGACTTAGAATTGGCAGCAATGTCACGACAGTTTTGCGACAAATTCGAGGCTGCACTTCACAATCAGACCAAATCAAAGACGTTCGAACGATGTCAGTTTATTATACGACGCACACTCAACTATACTCCACATGGCGACCAATCAAAGCGCATGATAGATACGAAGGTGACGATACGCTCTAGAGTTCAAACAATGAATGGCTTAGCGGGGTGGAGTGGAGAGGGGAAAATCTACCCCAGCAACCAGGTGAAATTGAAATTGGTTTTGAGAAAAAACAGTGGCGTAGCCAGGAATTTTTCTGGGGGGGGGGGGGGGGTCCGGGGTCCGAAAATTGTCAAGGAGGTCCAAAGATACTAATTTGGTAAAATTTGTCTGAAAACGCAAAAAATTACCTTTTTTTAGGGCAAATTTTGGTGTTCAAGGGGGGGGGGGGTCAAGACCCCTTGGACCCCCCCCCCCTTGGCTACGCCACTGACAAAAAGACAAATTTTTAGAGTGGATATCTGAACACAGAATTCTAGTGCAAATATGCAGGTGGGAGAGTTTTGCTTTCTTCTGTTGTAAGTCAATTTCTTCATCGTGGGCAAATCCTTCCAAAAGAAACAGTTAAATCGATTTCTGCGTCCAGAAAGCCACTCTACAACACTTGCATACTTTTGTTTAAAACCAATTTCAAATGTAAGTATTTGTCAAAATTTTTTGTTAAAGTTTTGAGGTTAAAAAAAGTAAGGCAGACAAACCGAGCCCGTGTAAGAATGTCCATAAGAGATTTCAATCATGGCTGCCTCCGTGCTGCCTCAAAAGCACGCAGGGCGCAGGGGCGTGCCGTGGTTTCCAGAGAGTGGGCCAAAAATGCAATCTTGCCGCCCTTCGCGAATTGGCGCCCCTCAAAATTATAAATTTGATGACCATTTGTTTTTCTTTTTTCTTTCTTGTTACACAATGATTTTGCCGCCCTCCGCGATTCATTTTGAAATTTGATAGTTTTTTTTTTGTTCACCCATATTTTGCCGCCCTTGGAGAGTGCCGCGGTACCTAAATCCCCCCACAGCACGGTCCCATACAAATTCATTTCTATTGATACAGCTCGTTGATTGAATCATATGGAAATCAGTAGCGTAGCGTGCACAACTTTGCAGTTCTTCCATTTGAACCCATGAAAAAGATCGAACCACCGGGTGTTCGGTGAACACCTTCGCATTCGACCTTTTACATGGTTTTAAATGAACACTGTACAACTTTGCCAAATTGCACGCTACGCTACTGATGGAAATTTGTATCTGTTTCGTCAAATCTGGCAGCTCTGAAATGGGGAACCGTGAGTTTGAATAGCCAGGGAGTCCCGTCCAATCCTATCCCATCCCACCTCGGCTCGCATACAACTGGGCAATCATACATTTGACACGAGACGACAAAACTTATATTGTTAGCGACTCGCAACTCCTACAAGGTTGCCTGTTGCCTTCACTCAGAGCAAGGCGGCACAATAACTCCGCGCAAAAAAAAAAAAAAAAAAAAAAAAAAAAAAAAAAAAAAAACTCAATCATTCTGACCTTTGGCGAAAATATTCACAGAATCCTAGACTGGCTATAACACCGATACGCAATAAACAACGGTCAATGATCACACGGATCAACGGATATAACACTATAGCTAATCGCTGGCCGGACCGGGTCGAGGGTGGTGAGAAGGAAGAATACAGATTAAAAGACTCGACGTCGCGCGTCGCGTCGAGCGTTCAGAAGAAGTCAAAAGAAGCGACTTTTTGCGACGGCTGCGAACTTTTTGTAAAGGCTATACTCACTCAAATCACCGATTTTTTTTACCTAAGTGTGAAAATAAGCGTAAGCAATATACGCGCGGGCCAAGTTTTTTCGCCGTGGGGAAGCGCGCAATCTAGCAACATCAAAATTTGGTTCATTCAAACCTATTAAAACGATCGAATTATATTAAGAAATCGGCATTGCGAGAAATCACACCTTTAAAAACAAGGAAACAAGTTTACTTGTGACTGTTTTCCTTGCGCGAAGTCAGTTCTGATTGCACGAAGGAGAATTACTGTCACAACAAGGAATCTTTTACTTGTAGCAGCAGACATTTTCCTTGGGTTAAAGGAATTTCCCTTTAGTCAATATTTCACATTGCAGTTTCTTTAATACAAACGAAATACGCTTTGCATTGAAAAAAGAATTCTCTCAGTGGGCAATAACCATCAAATTCGACCTTTTGTGTGCATTCAAATGCAGAAAATTCTGAATAACACGCTTCGTCACCGTCCTTTAAGTTTACTAGGAACCAAGTTACACCAGTTATTTGGAACCAAAGATCCATGAACGCCAATCTATACGATATATCGTTTATTTGTTCCACTTTCCTTTTCTTTCTTTTTTTCATTGATATATATTTTTATTTTTTTTTACAGGGTGGAACCCACCAGAGACAGGTGGTGGGCCGAAAACCTGTTTCCATAGGGAAACATACAGACTAAAAAGAATAGAAGAACAGAAAATAGAAGTATCCAAGAAACAATAAAAAGGTACTAAAAAGAAAAGAAAAGTAAAGGTGAACGAATAAAAAAGCAACTAAATTAAAACTGATAAGAACACATTTCAAAGAGAAGACGAAGATGAGCCGGAATTGTTGCTAGAGGACATACCATCGGCGGATTCGTTCCACTACAACTGTCTATTTATACTGAGATCAGCATTTTATTCCAAGAATATAATGATAAGTCGGCATATTTGACACTTACGTCAGTACATACTCAAAGTTGGAGCGGTACACAAAGAAAGGTAAATGTATACCTACAAACCAACCAGTAAACTGAGAGCTCAAAACGTTGATGTGCCATATTTGTGCACATGAGTGGGTGGTAGAAGTGCGATGTACATTTACTTATTACTCATTCCATACCAATCATAAGCGTCGGTAGACGCAGACGGCAAGTCAGGTAACCCCACCCTACTACCACCCTCTCTACGACCTGACAAGTCTGCGCTGCGTAAACGCTTATATCATAAGCGTCGGTAGACGCAGACGGCAAGTCAGGTAACCCCACCCTACTACCACCCTCTCTACGACCTGACAAGTCTGCGCTGCGTAAACGCTTATAATTACAGAAATTATTTCATTCCCCCAAACCGTGCCTTGATATGATCCTGTAGCGAAAAAACTACGCAACCAAACTCATCAAACTTGGTCTTATTTTAACCAGCGTGTTCTGTGCTCGTGCCTTTTTTTTGTTTGAACGCAATCCGTCTAATATTTATTGAGAAATGATAAAAAAAACTGAATTTCTTATTATAACGGCTATTTCAAACTACGCGGTAACTCTACTCTCATTGGCTACTGCATTTTAGTATTTGAGATCGCCGCGAGAATCGACGCTTCATCGTCAGTCAACAACAACTGCACATCATTTCAAAACAAAAACATTTCTCCCTGCTTTGACACTTTTGAAATAAACTCGTTACAAATACATGAGTGATACAAGTGATTATTGTTTCAATTGCAACGGAGGCCGTGAATTACGAAATTTGTCCTCCTCAGTTCTTCTTTTTAAATAAATGTACCAAACATCTTTTCTAGTTATTTCTTTTGTGTGCTTCTAATTTGCTGTATGCACGCGTATAGTAAAGGTTGGTTTGCTCTCACAGTTAGGTACTTTTGCATATTCATTTACTTAATAACTATTCTAGCTCTGAAGCTGAAAGTATTCGAATTTGGGCATAACCGCGGAGCTTCATTTTCCACTTCATTGCTTGCAAATGCAACAGCTGAGTACCGTAATACTGTTGATCACTGGAGGGAGAGTAGTTACTGATGTGTTTACAGTACCTTTGTGATTTTAGCACAGAATTATACAATGTAATATTCTGTGATTTTAGTATAATTATTCATAAGCAAGTAGTGACAAAAGTTCTTTGCTGTGTACTTGTAGAGTTTACAACTGATATGTTTATTTGATGAGAACTGGTAGTGACAGTACCTTATTTCGGCTGCTATTCATTTCCGCACAAAATCATTTCCGCACAAAAAAAGTGGGTCATCATTTCCGCACAAAATCATTTCCGCACAAACACCGAGGCTGCACAATCTGGCAACGTTGCTTCTCTGAAAGTGAAGAAGATAAGCCAATCACGGAGTTCGTCTCTGTGCCGTGCAGCCAGATCAAGTGCGATTAAGTACGATTGGGTGAGTTTTGGAATTCTCCGTTGAGCTCAACGGGAGTACCGGTGGAGTTCACGTCACCGGCTTTATCGGAGGTCGAAAACTAACCTCAAAGAAGTAAACAGCCTATTGCTCGGTATACATACAGCTACCTCACAAATTTACAGTTTCTTCAGCTCATCAGCGACACTAAAAAAGGGCCACTGTGTGTAAATGTGACGAAAAATTCCCTGAAGTTACAGAATTGAGCTATAGCGGATCTGCCAGCGGCCGAGTAGCCAGTGGCGGATCGGCCAGAGGCGGACCGGCCAGCGGCGGATTACCCATTGGCGGATCGGCCAGTGGCGAATCGCCCAGAGGCAGACCGGCCAGCGGCGGACCGGCCAGTGGCGGACCGGCCAGTGGCGGATCGGCCAGTGGCGGATCGGCCAGTGGCGGATCGGCCAGCGGCGGCCTAGCCAGTGGCGGATCGGCCACCGGCGGACTACCCAGTGGCGGATCGGCCAGCGGCGGCCTAGCCAGTGGCGGACTAGCCAGTGGCGGATCGGCCAGTGGCGGATCGGCCAGCGGCGGATTACCCAGTGGCGGATCGGACAGTGGCGGACCGGCCAGTGGCGGATCGGCCAGCGGCGGCCTAGCCAGTGGCGGATCGGCCACCGGCGGATCGGCCAGTGGCGGATCGGCCAGCGGCGGCCTAGCCAGTGGCGGATCGGCCACCGGCGGACTACCTAGTGGCGGATCGGCCAGCGGCGGACCGGCCAGTGGCGGATCGGCCAGCGGCGGCCTAGCCAGTGGCGGATCGGCCACCGGCGGACTACCCAGTGGCGGATCGGCCAGCGGCGGACCGGCCAGTGGCGGATCGGCCAGCGGCGGATTACCCAGTGGCGGATCGGCCAGTGGCGAATCGCCCAGTGGCGGATCGGCCACCGGCGGACTACCCAGTGGCGGATCGGCCAGCGGCGGCCTAGCCAGTGGCGGATCGGCCAGCGGCGAACCAGCCAGTGGCGAATTGGCCAGCGGCGGACTAGCCAGTGGCGGATCGGCCAGCGGCGAACCAGCCAGTGGCGGATTGGCCAGCGGCGGACCGGCCAGCGGCGGACCGGCCAGCGGCGGACCGGCCAGCGGCGGACCGGCCAGTGGCGGATCGGCCAGAGGCGGACCGGCCAGTGACGGATCGGCCAGCGGCGGATTACCCAGTGGCGGATCGGCCAGTGGCGAATCGGCCACCGGCGGACTACCCAGTGGCGGACCGGCCAGTGGCGGATCGGCCAGCGGCGGCCTAGCCAGTGGCGGATCGGCCAGCGGCGGATTACCCAGTGGCGGATCGCCCAGTGGCGGATCGGCCACCGGCGGACTACCCAGTGGCGGATCGGCCAGCGGCGGACCGGCCAGTGGCGGATTACCCATTGGCGGATCGGCCAGTGGCGAATCGCCCAGAGGCGGACCGGCCAGCGGCGGACCGGCCAGTGGCGGATCGGCCAGCGGCGGATTACCCAGTGGCGAATCGCCCAGTGGCGGATCGGCCACCGGCGGACTACCCAGTAGCGGATCGGCCAGCGGCGGCCTAGCCAGTGGCGGATCGGCCAGCGGCGAACCAGCCAGTGGCGAATTGGCCAGCGGCGGACTAGCCAGTGGCGGATCGGCCAGCGGCGAACCAGCCAGTGGCGGATTGGCCAGCGGCGGACCGGCCAGCGGCGGACCAGCCAGTGGCGGATTGGCCAGCGGCGGACCGGCCAGTGGCGGATCGGCCAGAGGCGGACCGGGCAGTGACGGATCGGCCAGCGGTGGATTACCCAGTGGCGGATCGGCCAGTGTCGAATCGCCCAGTGGCGGATCGGCCACCGGCGGACTACCCAGTGGCGGATCGGCCAGCGGCGGCCTAGCCAGTGGCGGATCGGCCAGAGGCGGACCGGCCAGCGGCGGATTACCCATTGGCGGATCGGCCAGTGGCGAATCGCCCAGAGGCGGACCGGCCAGTGGCGGATCGGCCAGAGGCGGACCGGCCAGTGGCGAATCGCCCAGTGGCGGATCGGCCACCGGCGGACTACCCAGTTGCGGATCGGCCAGCGGCGGACTGGCCAGTGGCGGATTGGCCAGCGGCGGACTACCCAGTGGCGGATCGGCCAGCGGCGAACCAGCCAGTGGCGGATTGGCCAGCGGTGGACCGGCCACCGGCGGGACGGCCAGCGGTGAGATGGCCAGTGGAAACGGAACTGTAGGTTAGCATATGGATCAGGGAAAAGAAAGGGAAATGAGACTGTTGTCCCTATCGTAAAATGAGCACTCGAGAGTCTATGTGAATGTTGTCCGGAAACTATTCATAACTGCTGGCTAGTCAGCTGATCGATAACAACTGTAGCTTTTATTTGTGGAATGAGAAACTGGAATTTTACAAGCTAAAACCAGAGTATATCCCATCAAAAACCTTTCCAGGTGCAAGCAGACGGCATCAGGTAATTATGTCTGTCACAAAAAGCCGTTCCAATGCATCCACTCAAAGATATGATATGATGGGAACGGCAAGCCTCCTCCAAAAGGGCATCCAGCAGGGCAAATGTTAATCATTTTCAAAATCAACACTATCCATCTGCGGCGAATTTAGTGAAGGAAAAACTTTGAGGGATGTGTTTCTTTATTTTTTATTTTCAAACGCAAAAACTTGCCGCCGTTCATCGCCGTAAAAAAAAAAAATAATAATAATTAATATTTTTCTTTTTTATGGCGATGAACGGCGGCAAGTTTTTGCGTTTGAAAATAAAAAATAAAGAAATACATCCCTCAAAGTTTTTCCTTCACTAAATTCGCCGCAGATGGATAGTGTTGATTTTGAAAAATGATTAACATTTGCCCTGCTGGATGCCCTTTTGGAGGAGGCTTGCCGTTCCCATCATATCATATCTTTGAGTGGATGCATTGGAACGGCTTTTTGTGACAGACATAATTACCTGATGCCGTCTGCTTGCACCTGGAAAGGTTTTTGATGGGATAGACTTATACAGTGATAAAGTGTTCCGGTCAAAGAGGAGTTGGACACGCGCGCACAATGGGATAGGAACATGAGATTTTTCCGGACAAAACAAGTTATTTTTTGCTTTAAAACAAAAAATGGTAGACTTGGTATTTTCTTGCAATAGACAGTTCTAGTGCGAAGTCAACAGGTTTAGCCAACATTTGGCTGCCAACAATCACAATAATGCACTCATCGTTAGCAATCGGTTGTAACAAAACTCGCGTATAGCGTTCCAAACTATACCTCACTCACTCTCCCGGGACCCCCGTCCCCCACGTATATCCATCTCTTTCTAGTTTCGAAAATCGTATACATAGCGCAACGAAAAATTCTCTGTCTTTCTCTATTCATCATTGAAACACGCATGTTAGACAAGGGTAGACAATGGGATGAAACCCAATCTTTCTATCCTTTTTCTACTTCATACAATCAAAGGGGAGATGAGAAAGATAGAAGAGATTCTGGCTGCGCCAATGCATCATACAACTGGAGTCAACTGATATTGATTGAGGTTACACGATGGACAATTATGATTTCATATTGACCGATCCGATCCTTAATTGAAGGGGTACCTGGGTAACAGCTCATATAACGCCAGGTCCGCTCTTTAATGGAAGTCTCCATAGTATAAGCGACAAGCGTGTTGATTTCTAGGGTTAAGAGCACTACTGAAGTTTTATGAGCCCGTAATCCACGTACAGTCTTAGTCGTTAGAGTGTAGCAAACTGAGCTGACTGCTGACAGACAAAACTCAGTTCTAAGGTCTGCAGAAATAACAGTTTTGAATGAATTGTTTGCTTTTGAAAATATAATATGAAATGAAGAACAATTATTTTAAATAATTCGTTCAAGTAGTATGGTAAGTAATAGAAGGGCGATCTGTGGGTTCATAAATGGGGGTTGAAAAAAATGATGACTTTTTAAGCGTGCCGTATATATACGGTACGCTTCTTGTTTTCATTTTCATATCTAATATATAGGTTCAATGCCTTGCTTATGGCAAAACCTTTGGCGGGAAGGTTTGAAAAATTAAAAACGTATTTTCTTAAAACTGGTTTCATTAATCGTTAATTTATTGCTGCAATCCAGGAGGTCTCGGCGTCTATTTTCTTAAAATTGTAAAAGTTTCGGTATTCCTGTTAATTTCAATAAGTTATTAAGCGTCAAAGTCGAATTCCTTTAAACGAGAATTCCATACAGGTCCAGCAACCTAAGTCATTTGTGCCAACCTATGAGTCAAAATTCCAAGGCAGGAGGGGGTGGAAACATCCTTCACAGAAACCCTCTTTGCCCCTCGCCTTTGGGCTCCACCGGTCTCAAGATTTCTTCACGGTGCATTAAGCGTTCGGGTCTCGCATCGTAAAAGTGTCAAAATCTGTTTGACGAGGGTACATCGAAAAGAAGCGACGAGGTATTGATGAAGAGCGGGAGGGGTATAGAAAAGGGAGAGGCTCATTCACATCCTTAAGTAGACCTGTTTAGTGATGACGTCACGATCAGAATTGGTTCCAAACGAATGCTCTATCTCGCTCACTCTCGTGGATTTACCAAATCCAAATTTTCGAACGCAAATTCATGCTAGTTAACCAACAGTTTTCTCAAATTTTATTGCACCATTAGATTCCACTTGCCATAAAGTATCTTTTCACTGTAACATAATTCCTAAAAGATCACAAGCGAATTTACAATCACAGTTATACCGAAATATGTTCTACGTTTTGTCCTTGTCTTGCTCACGGTCTCTTATGGGAGTACCACCGCCATGACACTCAATCATTCTAACTTCTCTTCGTATCGAAGCTATTGTTCGAGGTATAACACATGCCGCGATGGTGCTGATGAGCCTATATCCTAGAATTTTGTGCTCTTAAGAAACTGTGAGTGTGACAAGGACAAAACATAGGACTTTCTTCGAAATAACTGTGATTGTGCATTGATGCGCGATGTTTCAGAAAGTTTGTGTAGCGTTCTCATATTTTATCACTGAGAAAAAAGTGGGTGTTAAAACTGTAAGAATAGAATCATAGATGTATTTCGCCTTATTTCAATCATAAGACCTATCGTTGCTATAATCAGCTCGCTTGAATCTACACGAATTTCGATTGTCTCTATGGAATTTCGATTATTTCTATGGGAAATAAAGCGCGGGAATATATATCCAATCGGAAATTTTTATAAGGGATGTGGAACCCAATGGTGTGATAAACACAACTGGTGTAAAGAACGTGTTGTTTACTAGCACTTGTATTTGAAAATTTGGACCGTGTTCCGTATGGGAAAACCCACGAGAGCGAGTGAGACGGAGCCTTTGTTTGGAACCAATTTTTTTCATGACGTCACACTAAACAGGTCTTTGCATCGGAAACATTTGAAATTCTGGGGGATCGGCAAATTGAAAGCCCCTCAATGAGCGTCGATGGAATCAAGGGATTTTTGAGGACATTTTGGGCGTTTTGTTGAAAAATAGGTGTTTAAAATCCTGAACACAGGGAGCCAGAGGGGTAAAATTCGCATTAATTGCTCTAAAAAGTGAGAGGGGCTGTCACGTGTCTTCCACACCTGGACAGCTTCCTCGCTGCGGCAATGGAATTGACTCTGCAATAACTTATTTACCTATCCTAAAAAGTTCGTTGCGTGTACAAAATTTTTCACTGGAACAGTGCTATAGAGTTTTGATTCTGATGTAAAATTGTCTGAAAATTACATTGGCGGCATCAAATAGTCATAAAATCCACTAATAAACCCAAAAAACGCATTATAAAGAAAGCCAAAATTCCAGTCGTAAAGCCGAACAACATGTGCACGCGCACGACGAACATCAGAAATAGGTGACCCATTTTCCCCTTTTTCGTTAAGGGGGGGGGGGGGGGGAAGAAAATATCTCTGCAGTCAAACTGTGATTTTAAAAATGTGCATGGTCAAGATGTTGTCTTTTGTGAAGGGGGCGGGGGGGGGGGGGCAAAATATCAAGAACAGGGTGTTTCAAAACTTAAGTGCCAAACTTACGGAGTGTATTTTTGGGGTCAACATACATATATATAAGACTTTATTTTCCTACATGAGTATGTGCTGCAAATGTTTCTCTTCTGAGCTAGAGCCCTCCAAAGTTTTGAAAACAAAAAACAAAAAAACAACGCCTTTGACTCATCTCCTTATAGATACATCTGATCTAAATTTATTTTTTTCATAATTTCTCACCAAACAAGCTCAATTGGACAGCACTTGTCACAAAAGAACCGAGTGACATGTTTGATAAAATTGAGTTATTGATTGATAGAGCTAGCAATACTGAATCTCGAAGCAACAAGTGCTTCTTCTATAATAACAACTATTTCCCGTCAAAATTCCAGGTAAAAGTGAGCTGGTGAGCCTCATTGATGTCATTGTCCATATGATGAAATAAAATGAGAACTTGGTTCCTTTTTCTGATTAGGTTAAACCTTAATCCAGGTCTCGTAAGGAACCAACTCCGACTTGGTTCCTTTTATATAATTGGGAACGGACTTAAGTCCGGATTAACGGATTTTAAAATAATCAACAGTGTAAACCAACTCTGCCGTTTGGTTTCTCTTAGAGTTTCGTTTTTCGTGATTATGCCAAAAACAAGAAGAAAGGAACCAAGTCACTTTAAACGCTAAAAATTAAGTACCTTTCCTACATAGTAAATTCCACTTTTCCGGTGTTGAAATGGAAAAACATAACACGGTAGTTGAATGAAATCAAAACGTAAGTAATTCCAAGTTTTTTGTTTAAATGCTAGCTCTTCAACTTTGGACTCAATTTTCTCGAGATCAGCTCCATGTTGAATGCTGTCTAATTATTATCATTGCTAGCAAAAGCATTAAAGCTGTTCAGACTTTAGTGGCACGCTTTTCCAACACCTGTGTGTTGGAATTTTCCCTGCTTGTTTTTCGCTTCTCACTATTCTTGAGCCCTTCTGCATACATAAAAACCGGGGGGGGGGGGAAGGAGATACGACCTTTATGTTTCTATTTTGTTGGCTCTTTTCCAAAAAGGTGGGGTGCTTGATCCCCCACATTTTCCAAAAAGGTGGGGGGCTTGATCCCCCAATGCCACCCCTACGTATCGCCATCGTGCCACAGGATGTTTCGTTAGCCCTCGAGGACACCTAAATTGGATCTGTAGCAAACTTTTGCAACAGCTACAGGGAGAGTCTATTCAGGTGTAAAAAAATAATTAAAAAATCACGTCGAGAGCATCAGAAAGTTCTCAAAACTTAGTAAATACCTTTCAAACAAAAGTCCAAGATTGCTGTCATAAGGAGCGATTCACCGCGGGGAAGTCCCATCTAATCATAACGCTCTATGCTGAGAAAATAAGTGATTCATGATAGAGAAAGCTGCAATAATTATAAAGGACCCACGCTGTGGCAGTGTTGCTAACTCGTATGACACCCACCTTTGAATTTTGTTTAGTCGCATTTATTGAATTTGTGGAAAGCTGTAATGACCTTAAAAACCCAAAACCCCATGGGTTTAAGGAAAAACCGCCGTCAAGTCTTAACACTAATTGTTTTCACCAAAAAAAAAAAAAAAAAAAAAAAAAAAAAAAAAAAATAATTAAAAAGGCAATTTTTCATCGCTGAAATACTTATGATATCTGTTGCGGTCAAGTCTCTGGTGTATTTTGATTTTACCTCTTAAAATCGAAGTGCCCATTCAATTTCTCGCCAAAATAAGGATGATATCAACACAGCGATCAAGTCACTTTAGGTGCGTGTTGTCTCCTAAAATTAGCCTGACACATATGTACAGCTAAAATCCCTTCAATAATATCGATGCAACTGCACCAGCTTTACTTACTTTGATTACTTGCCGCATGTATTGACTTTGATTAGCGGCCAATTAGGCTTGCTAAAAAGAATACTGCTTCTGGCACCAGTTCACGCCGATATTTTATAGGGCAGACGAGGTTCATGGCTCCTTTGACTCCGGGGGTGTTTTGGCCGAGAAAATTTTCTACAAAAATTTTTTAAGAAAAAAAAAAAGACTTGAGCCGGCATTTTTTTACTCCCATTTTCTTGAACCGCTGGTCGGAGGTTGAAATTGACACTATATTGGGGCATACAATTGAATGAGGATTTACAAGAGCTAATACCTTTGGAAATGCCCACTTATCAGATGTCTCCTCTTTCTATCCACGGTGAATTTTTTATGTGAAGGGCTCAAAGCTTAGTAAGGAACATATTTTGAGTCATAGATGAGCTCATCTTTAAAACTAATCACCATCAGTGGTTTTGAAAGTTAAAACTTAGGAAAAGAAGAAAAATGCGTTCTTCTTTAGGAGACCGTTTATTTCTTATTTTTTCTGATTTTTATTGGTCGGCTGGGAAATTATGTTTTACTTTTTGAATGGAGCAGGTGAATGAAACAATCCACGAAAGAGGATACTTTCTACAAGGCAGCAAAAAAATGCCGGCTCAAGTCTTTTTTTTTTCTTAAAAAATTTTTGTAGAAAATTTTCTCGGCCAAAACACCCGGAGTCAAAGGAGCCATGAACCTCGTCTGCCCTATAAAATATCGGCGTGAACTGGTGCCAGAAGCAGTATTCTTTTTAGCAAGCCTAATTGGCCGCTAATCAAAGTCAATACATGCGGCAAGTAATCAAAAGTAAGTAAAGCTGGTGCAGTTGCATCGATATTATTGAAGGGATTTTAGCTGTACATATGTGTCAGGCTAATTTTAGGAGACAACACGCACCTAAAGTGACTTGATCGCTGTGTTGATATCATCCTTATTTTGGCGAGAAATTGAATGGGCACTTCGATTTTAAGAGGTAAAATCAAAATACACCAGAGACTTGACCGCAACAGATATCATAAGTATTTCAGCGATGAAAAATTGCCTTTTTAATTATTTTTTTTTTTTTTTTTTTTTTTTTTTTTTTTTTTTTTTTGGTGAAAACAATTAGTGTTAAGACTTGACGGCGGTTTTTCCTTAAACCCATGGGGTTTTGGGTTTTTAAGGTCATATCAAAGATTTTTCTGATATCACGCCATGATTTTTGAAGAGGATTTAGATCCATGTGGACCTTGATGAGGCCTCGCCTCTGATCGATCGAGACACATCTAGCGGACAATGTATGGTGTATCCAGGGACCAACATTTTTGGTCTCCATACGAAAAAGCAAGATTGCAATTTGACCGCCCTTCAAAATTGTGAAATTGAAGACTGTTTTATATGCTTGTACCCACTGATTTTGCCGCCTTTGGGAATACATTGCTAGAGATAACCCTTTTTTTTCATTTTTTGCTTGTTCATCCTAATATTGCCACTCGAGGAAAGGGAACACCCCCCCCCCTCTTGGCGCACCACTGCAACCAGTGGCGTAATCTTAGGGGGGGGCATCGCCTTTTTGCCCCTCCAATATTTGAGAAGGGGGGGCAAAGTATCATTCCCCCCCCCCCAATAATTTGATGAAAAAGAGGAGGGAGAAAAGAAAAGACGAAAAAATACGCAAAAATAAAGAAAGGAAGGAATAATTACAGGCACCAAGAAGCAAAAAATGGCAAGAATAAGTGACTCTATTTTACCCTGCGATACTGCGCCTGAAGTAAATCTAAAGTGAAAAAATCCTCTGTTGTCAATGAAATGAAGAAAATATACATTGAGTCTACTAACTTCTGTTCTGTGGGTTTGGTTATTTTTGAAAGATTCAATTGCTTAAAATATAGTCTAAGAGAACCTTAATGTTCAAACTTTTCCGGGGGAATACCCCCTGATCCCCTATTACTGGCAAGTCCCCCTCAGATTCCCTAAAGTATTGGACTGTATTTGCTACCCTCTCCCCTCAAAAATAATCTCTTTTACGCCACTGAGCGGAACATTACATTTACTGCAGTTTCAAATTTCCTGAAGACTTCTAACCTTGAGGAATAGTTTTCCAAAGCCTAGAAATATCAGCTTCATCAATAAGCTGAAAGTCTAAACTAAAAACTTCCCTTTTTGCCTGAGAAATGAAGAAAATAAACGTAAAATCTATTTTTAATTTTTTTTAAAATTTGGTGGCATTTTTATGCGATAACATTGCTTAAAATATCGTCTGAGAGAGCCTGAATTTTCTAATTTTTCCGGGGGTCCTCCCCACTGGGGGTGTCCCCCCAGACCCCCCCCTCTTGTGCATCTCTCAAAAGTTGGTTTGCCCCCCCCCCCCCCAATAAAAATCCCAAGTTTACGCCACTGACTGCAACGCCCCCAAGTTGCCTCAAAAGCACGTCCTGGAATACCTCACTGTACCATAATTGTGAGGCAGGTAAAATGGACAACATTAAAAACTCTACAAGAGTGAAGCGTGTACACTGTACAGTGACTAGATAAACTACAGTGTGGTCATTTTGGTCGTGTTGCTGAATTGTTTACGCACCCAAGCGCCCCAAGCGGCCTCGTCCGCTCATATAAGAACGCCTGTAAAATACCTGATTTTCAAAAAATAAGAACGATCGGATGTGAGCGGAGAGGAGTTCAGAGAATATAAACAAACTGTCCGCTGACGGCTGAGACGAAAGGCTCCCCTACATTCAGTGATTATAGCAAAATAAGGGCTAAAAATGGAGTTTAAAGCTCAGTTTCTAACACATGTCTATCAATGTTTTCTCATGTTATTGACAATTTTTGATGTGCACATTAATAATTTTTTTTTTTTTTATCCTAAACCGGTAAATCATGGCACTATTGTCAAAATTTACTGTAAGAAATAAATGTGTAAAGAGTCAAAAGTAAGAAGGAAATAATAAAAAAGGCATGACTGAAAGTGCAAAATAGATTTCTCGCCCGGGTTCGAACCCGGGTCGCGAGAACGTGTGGCGAGTGCTGTTGCACTGCGCTACGAAGGGCTCATACTGCGGAGGGCCGCTTTCATAGTACATATACAAGCGATCCACGTTCGCCTCGCTCAATCCCAAGCGGACTCGGAGTGGCTGGAATCGGCGCGGCGGAGAGCTGAGAGACGGTTACTTTTCGTCTTTCAACTAAAGTTTCAGCCTAATGCTTGAATAAAATGGATTGAAACTTATGAAAGTATCATCACCAAAGCATTCTGAATCTGTCTATATTAGGTTATATGGGGGTTTTCTTTGGCGTTTAACCGCTAGGTTGAGTAGTTAGGATGAAAACGTGATGATTTGATGGTCATGGCCGTTTTTGACTTTTGATCGCAGTTTTTTTAAGATTTGAAATTTACAAGGCCATCAATCCAAAAAAGGCCGACGTCATTCCTTAGATCGTTGAGGGCCCGTTCCAGCCATATAAGGGTTTATAGGGTTCTGAGGTCTCGTAAAGGCGGAAATCTACCGAACTCATGCCAAAACCCCGCTGAGGGCCATTTTCAAGATGTTTGTTGTAAGTATAAGGGGTCCGCGCTAGCTACCGTTCTGCATTAAGACTTGACGGTGGGGCTATCGCCCCTTATAATAATTATAAAGGACCCACACTGTGGCAGTGTGGCTAACTCGTATGACACCCACCTTTGAATTTTGTTTAGTCGCATTTATTGAATTTGTGGAAAGCTGTAATAATTATAAAGGACCCACACTGTGGCAGTGTGGCTAACTCGTATGACACCCACCTTTGAATTTTGTTTAGTCGCATTTATTGAATTTGTGGAAAGCTGTAATAATTATAAAGGACCCACACTGTGGCAGTGTGGCTAACTCGTATGACACCCACAGTAGTATAGGGGTACGTTGAGGACACTCCAGTCAATTTGAAAATTTGTTCAATAAATCAACCAATTTCATCAAAATTTGAACTTCCAATATTTTAGGCTTTAAATTTTACTCTGAAAACTACATAATAACTTGGAAAAGTGATTCATTTTACCAAGTATTTTAAGATGTGCACAAGCGTGCAGGCAAGACAAAAAAATTAAAAGTGAATATTTTACCCTTATTTTAAGACTTTTTACAGGATTTGTCGTTAGTATTAAAATATAGAAAACCTGTAAAATTTCACGAGAACTTGGCTTAAAAAACAATTCCGATTTTCAAGGGTACGCTGAGGACAGTCCAATTTATTTTCAATAATGATACCAATTTCATCAAAATTTCAACTTCTAATTTTTACGAATAAAATTTTTACTCTAAAAGTTACTTAATAATCCTGAAAAGTGATTTATTTTACCAAACATTTTAAGATGTACATAAGCGTGCAGGCAAGACAAACAAATTAAAAGTGAATATTTTACCCTTATTTTTTCAAGTTGATATCTTGAACTTATTTTATTTATATAATTTTTTATTTTAAATGGAGGTCTTCAAAGATTCTCTCATCAGTGAAGATGAGTTTGATTTTGAAAACACAATACCGTATTTCAAGATCCCCGTTGAGCGCACACGGTCAAAATATGAAATTTTAATGGACCCGCTCTCTGATCGAATCCAGCTTTTACCTGACTATAAGAGAATAAAATACACTAAACATATGGTAAATATTATCGCTCACCTGAGCGTATTGTCTAGAATTATTGAAAAAGAAATAAGCACTGAATATGATATAGAATCAGATTGAAATATATTTATATACTATCAATTAAATTTCATTCAAACTATACTTATTTTTATGTACAATATCCGTATGGCACAGTATCATAATTAGGTAAGATTACTCTCTTATCATACTCGAACTTAAACTTTTTCGTTTCTAATTTATTTACTAATAGTTTACTTTTGATCTCTCTCGTTATTTTATCATAAGTTAGGGCTACTGAACTCTGCCTCAGTTCAAATACACTCTCCTTTATTAGTTTAATCATTGTATTACCATTCAATGTTTCTAAATTCTGATAATTTAATGTGAACCCTTTTATTTAAGTTACGCTTTTTCCTAAATTTGTTTCATAGTGATAACTTTTAGGACCTGTCGACGCCCATAACTTTATATGCTCGTCCTTCTTGAGCTCATCTGTCCACTCACCAAGCATACCACCCGTCTTAACAGTATTTAATCCGTCATCAAAGTAAAAGATTGAATCGGTATCACATCCAATTACAGCCTCACCTAATGCATCTAATTTTTCGTATAGCCTTAGTCTAGCATTTGCTGTAGTAAACAAAGCTATATAGATATTAGTGCTAGTATTATTCTCAACATAATAATCCTTAAATTTATAGCTTATTTGCACAGTCTCTTCCGTCAGATAATTTACATTTATATCCGTCAATCTATCATCTAGTAGTATTTCATAAAATCTTCTAACATCAGTCACATACTCTGCTTGACTCATGTTTTGTCTTTGACCGAATTTTCCCCATAAACTATTCAGGCAAATTTTTGAAACAGCTCTTTTACCTGGGTTTACTTCAATTTTTTCAGGGTCCAAATCAATGTCTAATTTCTGTTTTATATCCCGTATATATTCTTCATTTGAACTGTAGTTATGAGGACTTCATTCTAACTTAATTTTCATGAAGTTTTTGACGTATCCTTTAAATAATTTACTACTTATCTTTTCAAAATGCCACACTTCATAAATTTCTTGAATCTTATAACCTTTTTCAATTGCTTTATTAACTTCGACAGTTGACCAGGTTCCTGTAAGAATTCTTTCATCTTCAGTGTAAGGGCATTTGCTTATTTTCTGTTCAGCACATTTCAAACACAACGGGAACAGTAACTTCTCGTTTTTACCCATTTTAACCTTAACCGGTAATACAGGGTGATATAAGTTTTTAGGAGGTAAAATTTTACATTTTATTATTCCAAACTATTTTCTATCATGTTTTTCTGGTTTGAAAATCTTTGTTGGATGACCCACAGGATAGAAATCATAAAACTGAACAGTAGGGTACAGACTACATACGTCAATATACCTAATTTTCTTCGTCTTTGTAGATTTTGCCAATAGTTTAAATGCATTAGTTCTTCCCCCAAAGAACGCATCTCTTGGATTTAGAGGTCCGATTATTTCTGGTTTTTCAGTCTTTTTATACACTACCGATTTAGTCCATTCACATTCCCACATCTCGACTAATTTATATCCAGCATCTCTTATTTGATTACTTCTCTCCTTGGTTTTTTCGTAGAGATCTCCCATTTCTTCCCTGTTCACATTATTTATTGTACTCTCTTTATAACATTTTGGACAACCATGCCAAAAACATCCGTGATATTGATATACGGTATTACCATCATAACCATCAACTTTCGCGCCACAAATAACTTGTTCGCCACCGTTTAATGCATGTTTTATGTTAGAAATTCCGAGGCTATTCAACCAACTGATTGATTGTTTTGAATATTTTTCTTCTATAGGTTCATTTACAACAGCTATTGTGTTATTCCATAGATATACAGGGTGTTTTTTTTATCTCCCCCCCCTGGTTTTTTTTCTTGCTAATTGAGATAAAATGTTGCGGTTTGGACTATTCTTCATCATTTTGGCTAAATTTTTTTTTTTTGGGGTCAAAACCCCCCCCCGCCCCCCTGGGGGGGCCCCCAGGGGGGCTATCTCAAAATTTCAAATGGCAACCCCTATTTTGTGATACATCGTTCGAAAGGGCATAAAATTCTAAGACTTTTGGCGCAAACCGGAAGTTGATATCGTTTTTCGTTTTCGATATATCGAATTTCAAAGTTCGATTTGGACCCATTTTCAAAAATCGTTACTCCACTTTGGAAAGTGGGAAATTTAAAAAAACTATGGGTCCAAAATACTCTAAAAAGCAAGTACTTTTCAGATAACGAAATGGTTTTGACATAAAATTTGATTTTAGAGCCCCACTTTTTTTTTAAAAATTTTGCCCCTAAAAGTGGCTATCTTGAAAATTCCCTTCCACGACCCTTATTGAATGATGCGTCGATCAAAAAAGCATAAAAAACTGAACATTTTGGCGCAATCCGGATATCGATATCGTTTTTTTTTTATTCGAGATATCGAATATTAAAAAATTTAATTTTCGCCTATCTTTAAAATTTGATATCTCGAATACGAAAAAAGATATCGATATCCGGATTGCGCCAAAAAGTTCAGTTTTTTATGCTTTTTTGATCGACGCATCATTCAATAAGGGTCGTGGAAGGGAATTTTCAAGATAGCCACTTTTTGGGGCAAAATTTTTAAAAAAATGTGGGGGTCTAAAATCAAATTTTATGTCAAAACCATTTCGTTATCTGAAAAGTACTTGCTTTTTAGAGTATTTTGGACCCATAGTTTTTTTAATTCCGACTTTCCAAAGTGGAGTAACGATTTTTTGAAAATGGGTCCAAATCGAACTTTGAAATTCGATATATCGAAAACGAAAAACGATATCAACTTCCGGTTTGCGCCAAAAGTCTTAGAATTTTATGCCCTTTCGAACGATGTATCACAAGATAGGGGTTGCCATTTGAAATTTTTGAGATAGCCCCCCTGGGGGCCCCCCTAGGGGGGCTGGGGGGGTTTCGACCCCAAAAAAAGAAAATTCAGCCAAAATGATGAAGAATAGTCCAAACCGCAACATTTTATCTCAATTAGCAAGAAAAAAAACCAGGGGGGGGAGATAAAAAAAACACCCTGTATAGATCTGTAGATAGCCATGCATACACCAGCAATTGTTAAATATTGGAAAGGGTCTATATTCGCTATTTCTAAAAAGTCTTTTCTCAGTTTTAAACACCCTTGCCTTAATATATCTACATCTGACCTACAATATTCTAAGATTTCTTTCGTCATATCAAAAACAAAATTTTCTTGAACTCTTTGCAGATACCATTCCAGAAACTTTTTCCTGCCCTCGGGCTTCATCTGATTATAACAATAATACTTTTTGTCCGGGATAGGTCCAACATAATTTTCATTCTCTTTGGTGTTAAATAAATGTGGAAAGTATCCTTTCTTCATTTCAATTAAACCAAATGTTTTTGGGAAATCACTCATTTGGGATTACTACTGTCAATAATTTTTAATCTTATTGAAGGTATTTCAAGGAGCATAACTTTTGTTCCATTATAAATAGTAAAAGGTTTTAGAGTATTTTCAACACAATATTTTAGAATGAACTGTGTATCATAACCTTTAGCATAGTGTGCTATGCAAGTATAATCTTTATGTTCTTTCGAAATTAACCACCCACAAAATTCTTCGTTCGTTTTGAATCGAAATTGATGATGCGTTATTCGATTTGATTATGTTGATTTGCTGATTGTTGAATGATTGATTTTCTGATTGCGCTGTTTGCTATTTGCTTTTCCCCGCGTGCCCGTGGAGTTTCGATGGGATGATGAGTCCCCGCGTGCCCGAGAAGCTAACCTCTCGTGCCCGAGAAGCTAACCTCTCGTGCCCGTGGAGAAAAGTGGTAAAACCAAAAATTGTGGCCGACTCATTTTTGCTGCTTGACTATGATGATTTTATTTTGATGATTATGATGCTTTTGTTGATGCTTACAAAGTGGTTTTTTGATTGCCACAATGCAACGAAGGAGCTCCGAGACGATTGCTGCTCAATGCTAGAGGAACGACTCGAAGACTGATTTTAGTGGGGATCCGAGCTGAGGGAGAACCCAGTTTGGTAAAAGAGAAAACGAGAAGGTGGAGTCAACATGAAAGAGGGATGATAATTATGCGTTAGAGTGAGTGAGATAGATATAGAGAGTTTGAGAGAGTGGGGGTCATGGTGAAAACATTGCTATAGGCGCGGAAGGGATGATTCTTCGGCTCGAGTGATAGATAGGGGGAGGGAGGAGAGAGAGAGAAAACTAAAGAGTGAGATGGGAGCTCCTACGTCACATTGCGGTTTACATGATATGTTATGTTTACATAGTTTATACAAGTACTCAACATACCCCCCGCCTTGAAGCCCTGCCGGCTCTATGCCTGCAGGGTTCAACAGTGAACATGAAAATTTTAATTTACAATATTTACAAAAAAAAATTATAAATACTGAAAGTTTTGTCTTGAGGACCAAAAAAAATGTTGTTTGATGTTGAGTCAAAGAATGATTGATTGTTGGATGTTGAGGTATATTTACAAAGAAAAATTATAAGTACTGGCCGTTTTGTCTTTCTTGCTTTTCAAGGTACTTTATCTTCTTCTTTTCTTGTTGGCGAAGCACGTGACCTTGACCTGATTTTTTGCTTTTGCGTTTGTTATTGTTTTGTTCAATGGGTGGAGATGCCGGGGGTTGATTGTCCTTCTGATGCTCATTGGTAGTTTTGCTGGTGACGTAAGAAGAAGTTGCATTGATGGAGCACACTGGCTCATGGTTGGTCAAATCCTTGATTAATCCGGTGCGAGTGATACGGAAAAGTGCTATCATGGGTTCCAGGGCCGACGCGAAGTAACTAGTTGAGTCTTCAATGGTGATCCAGTTCGGCTTCCAATTGCCATTGTTTTTCTGCCGTGCTTGATACGTTGGAAGCGAAATTTTTACTTTTGGTTGGTAATTGTCGAATGCGTCCCAATCGACATCGAAATCGCCTCGCATTGATCTTGTGGTGTGATGATCGTATGATGAATCCATTTCATTTGCTTTCGCGCACTGCCAGAAAAACTCACGAAAACCGGAAAACAAGGGACGAGTAGACACTGAGAAGTCGAAAATAGGAATGAAAGGGTTGAAAATGAACATGAATATTGATGCTTTGTTTTGATTTTTGACTTTGTTGTGATTGATATTGAGTCGGATGGTGAGGCGTAAAGGGGGGGAGTCTACGATAGAGCAAGCATAATCTTGTACCCCCACATGTTCTTGCTGAGGAAGGGGGTAGATTTTGACCGCCGGTGTTTTGAAGGTGCCTCCAGTTGTTTGTTCGGTTACAACTCGAGCGACTCCGTCTTTGCCTGAGTGCAAAGTTCTGTTTATGCCTTTTTTCCATTTCAACGGCGCGGTGTCAATGTCCGATATGATGACTATACTTCCTTCCTTTAAATCCGTCCTGCTATGTTGCCACTTTATGCGCTGGTTTAATGTGTGTACATAGTCTCTTGACCAAATCTTCCAAAATTGCTGGTTGATTTTTTGCAGGAGCTGCATTTTGACTTGTTCGATAAGTGATGATAAAAGGTACGCTGGGCAGAGTTCTAGCCTCGATATTGATACTGTAATTGTAGGCGCTACTTTTGTCAGCTGTTTTATTGTGCGTTGTGCCACGTAAGGCGCTGATGTTACACCATATGTGACTGTGTTTAATTGACATTCTTGAGTTTGTCTACCTTGTCGCCAAAAAATATGTTGGTAATGTCTTTCTACGGGTGAAATTAAGTTTTGACGATACAGTTTTGAGATATCGCATGTAAACACAACTTGATGGAGGCGAAATTTGAGTAGAATATCGAAAATGTCTTGCTGTAGTTTTGATCTAGGATAAACTACATCATTTAACGAATGTCTTGAGGTGGTTTTTTGCGATGCACCAAACACCGCTCGGTGTTTGGTGGTTTTGCTGTCGTTGCGTATTACACACTGATGCGGTATGTAATAAGCTGCTTTGTTGATTTGTTCTGTTGGCACAGCTGTCATATGTTTTAACTCCTCATATTCTTGTAAGAAATCTGAAAAGCCTTTTATCAGGTGCAGGTTTTTGCTCAGCCGGCGTTCAGTTCCAGCCAAACGAGTGAGAGTTAAATCTTTCGATTCGGTGAGTGGTGGCGCATTTTCTCGTAACACCATAGGTACAAGTATCTACCTGATGGAAGACGATAACGCTTTTCCTTGAATATTTCTTCACATGATAGGTCGTCGGGATGCTTTTGAGTGTTTTTTGGCATTTCTTCGAGTTCCCAAAATTTGCGCAAACTTGTGTCAGTTGAAGACGCCGATAAGAGCGCCATCTGATTTTTGGTGGATGAATTTTGTTGATGATTGTTGATTGATAAATTTCGTTGATGATTGTTGATTGATGAATTTCGTTGATGATTGTTGATTGATGAATTTTGTTGATGATTGTTGATTGGTGAACTTCGTTTCTGATCGCTAATTGGTGACCGTCGTTGCTGATTGTTGAATGGTGAACGTCGTTGCTGATTGTTGAATGGTGAACCTCGTTGCTTATTTCCAACTCTTCCTGTAATGACCCAACCAAAGATACTGGCTAGAGCTGTAGGAACACCAGACGGACCAAAACGTTTTTCGCCCGTGTAAATTTGATCAAATACATCAGCCCCCAATAGGAAGTCAATACTACCAGGACAATCGAATTCAGGATCGGCTAGATCTAATCCAAAAAAGTGAGATTTTAAATGAGTTGGTAATCGCGCGACTGGGAGATCATCGGTGATTTGATCGATGACCGTTGTTTCAGTTGGCAACACTGGTGTATCCGATTGAAGAGGCTTGATGTGGCAGACAGTGCGGCCTTTGATGCCTTTCCAGGTCTGGCCTCCACCGATCCCCCCGACGGGTTCAATAGTGCGTTCATAGCGCAACCCAAGTTTCCGCGCGCATTTGGTCACTATCTAACTGCCTGTTGCACAGCTATTGATGAGACCCCTCAGAACGTGGTAAGAGCCATCGGCTCCTTGCACATGCAGACGGGTTGAGCCCAAGAGGACGAGCGGGGCGGGGGCGTTTTGTGAATGAACAGTTATGGAGGGTAAGGCAACGTGAGACGAGTTGTCTGCTGCGACGCCTTTGTTTTGATGAGTTAACGGAGTGTTTACTTTCTCTTGGTTTGAATTTTGACCTGCTGATGGTTCAAGGCAAAGGATGGTATTGTGATGAGCATTACAATGCCGGCAGCGGGATGAGCTGAGGCATTTATTTTTTCGATGGTTGGTGCGAAGGCAGTTGAAACAAATGTTGTGATTTTTAACAAGCGCTCTTTCCTCCAGAACAGTTTTCTCCTTGAATTTAGGACATGAGTAGAGCGGGTGCGTTTCTGTGCAGCACACGCAGCGTTGCCGGTTGTCACCAGTGCTAACTAGAGCTCTGCTATTGGGTGTAAAATTTGATGTTGATTTTGATTTCTGATCATTTGATGATTGTTTTGATCGCGACGTTGCGTCGCTGCCTAAGCTCTCTGAGAAATCAATTGAGTTTGCGCGCTTCTCCAGAAAGTTAATTAGGCTTGAATAGTCTGGCATTTCGTTACCAATTAGAGTGAGTTCCCATTGCCACGCAGTGTATGAGCTGATTTTTGTTAAAAGTAAATCTATGATAGGAACGCTCCATTGATCGATTGGAGCTCCCAAATTTTCAAGCGATTTTAGATGCTGTTGAAAAGTTTCTACGAGACTCGCTAAAGCGGCAGAAGAGTCACGTGACAATCTTGGGTATTCTCTCAAGATTGTCCAGTGTCGTCTGAGCGCTCTGCGAGGGCTATCGTATTTGTTTTTTAGTAAATCTAAGGCTATTTTGTAGTTTGCACTGGTTGTCTCAATCGCCTGAAGCAAATTTGCTGCCTTTCCTGTGAGAGAAATTCGGAAGTATTGAAGTTTTGCAACTTCTGATAACTCATCATTTCTATCAATTAGTGATGAGAATAAGTCATAAAAAGCAGCCCATTTTTCGATAGTTCCGTCGAACTTTGGTAATTCTATATTTGGTAGCTTGACACGGAGTGGATAAGAAGTGTTTGATGATACCCCTATGCATTGATTTGATACTGCGCTATGATTTGATGTTACGCTTTGATTTGATGACCCTGATTGGTCGATTGTTGATGAAGAGTACTCAAGAAGGAATCTTTTGGCGCGTGATGTGCTCCTAAGATAGGATTCTGTGAGGGACTCTCTGTGTTGGCTTTCTTCCTCAGAAAGCTCTTCAAGTTCGTCTTGAATTGCCTCAAATCCCTCGAACTTTTGTGAGAGGAATTCTAGGCTATCTTGCATATAATGATAGTCTCGATTTGCGACGTCGTTTTGCCACGAGTCGAGTTTTTTGCTAAATGTGGTGATTGCTCCTAGAATGGCACCGCGTTGCCGACGCAACGTTTTGATGCGAGCGTCTGAATCAGTCATTGTAACACGGAATGATTCAGTAATTGATTTAATGATACGATTTCAATAATTTAATGATTGATGATTGATGCCGGAACTTGATGAGTGATCCGGCCCGGAGGACCAAGAAATGATGATGCGTTATTCGATTTGATTATGTTGATTTGCTGATTGTTGAATGATTGATTTTCTGATTGCGCTGTTTGCTATTTGCTTTTCCCCGCGTGCCCGAGAAGCTAACCTCTCGTGCCCGTGGAGTTTCGATGGGATGATGAGTCCCCGCGTGCCCGAGAAGCTAACCTCTCGTGCCCGTGGAGAAAAGTGGTAAAACCAAAAATTGTGGCCGACTCATTTTTGCTGCTTGATTATGATGATTTTATTTTGATGATTATGATGCTTTTGTTGATGCTTACAAAGTGGTTTTTTGATTGCCACAATGCAACGAAGGAGCTCCGAGACGATTGCTGCTCAATGCTAGAGGAACGACTCGAAGACTGATTTTAGTGGGGATCCGAGCTGAGGGAGAACCCAGTTTGGTAAAAGAGAAAACGAGAAGGTGGAGTCAACATGAAAGAGGGATGATAATTATGCGTTAGAGTGAGTGAGATAGATATAGAGAGTTTGAGAGAGTGGGGGTCATGGTGAAAACATTGCTATAGGCGCGGAAGGGATGATTCTTCGGCTCGAGTGATAGATAGGGGGAGGGAGGAGAGAGAGAGAAAACTAAAGAGTGAGATGGGAGCTCCTACGTCACATTGCGGCGTTGCTAGTTTACATGATATGTTATCTTTACATAGTTTATACAAGTACTCAACAGAAATCTTTTACCATTAAAATCTTGAGCGATTATCAAATTCGGAATATGAACCCCCGTTTCTTGTTGCGCCTCGTAATCAAAGAATAGATATTTTTCTGTATAAGTACATTTAGGTAATTTTGTCTCCTCTAATATTTCATTTCCAGGGTTCAATATATTCAATAGCTCTTGTTTTTTCATATTTTCATAGCCATAAACCCATATTTTTTCTTCCGCTTTTGCTCTCAATTCGTTCAAATTACAGTCTTTCACAGGTTTAACAAACTGATCCTGATTACCTTTGCACATACAAATTTCTCTCTTACATTTTCCACCCTTTTGTCTTTTCCTCTGCAAATAACATTCGTGATTTATTATCTCTACTTCTTTAAAACAATTTCGACATTTTTCAATTCCACATTTATGGGGTTCATCAGAGTTCCTAAAACAGATTTTATTACAAGTTAAACATTTGAATACAGTGTCACACACTTCCTGATGATTATCTAAACAATCTTGATTGAAACAATTCCTATTACAAACTGAGCAGAATATTTTATTCTTTGTTGATTCTGAATGCTCTTCCTGAAAACATAACCTACATTTCCTTTTCTGTTCTTCGCACTTATGCTTATCTTTATTGTTATAAGGTTTATTACACTTTTTACAAAAATAAACTGAACCAAGAAATCCTGCCATGGACGAAATCACATCGAAATGATTACCGTGTTTATACAAGTATACTTTTATATCTTTTTCAGGTCCTTTATAAATAACAGAGTTCAAATTTTCTGCACACACAACATTTATCTGAATATCCGTTAGCTCTTCCAGATCTCTTATATCATCCAGTGTGAAACCCTCCTCATTGTAACTACCTAGTTGATTACAAAGTTGATTAGTTAGATCTGTTTGTAATTTTCTTCCTTTTCTGACGTAAGTTAGATCAAGTTTTGAGAATTCCTTCTTAAATATTTTCGAGATAGGTGGATTATCTACCGGATATGTTAAAGCAACAATCACAGCTCTCGCGCAACATAAATTATCCGTATTTTTTATTTGTGTGATTGAAGACTTGGTTTGTTTAGCTTGAGCTAAATTTAAAATTTTTTGACCCTTTCCACCCTGAGGCATTGCAATTATATCTAGATTAAAAGTAGATGTTGTAAGATCAAGTTCTTCATTCGAAGTCAAAATTCTTGAAACAGTTTCCATCAATATCTCTACTAATTCTTGCAATACATTACTTCTTTGATATCCTGTTGATTTAGGTGCACGAAGTTCAGGATTCGTGATGACAATATTTATTCTATCACCCCGTCTAAAGTTGGTGCGTCTTTTTGCTACTTCAATCATTTCTCGAAGAGCTCTTGTTATTAAATCTACTTGTTGATCCACTGAAGGCTCCTGTATTAACTCGGTATTTTTAATAGAAATTGTATAATCACACGAGTAGGCGTTGTACCTTCGAATAAACCTAGATCTAGTTTCCACGATGTCAATGAGCTGAGTAGAGTTATAATTATTTGATGTTTCTAATTCTGGTTCAAAATATGAATCATCAAATTCAAAAACAGTATTTATAATTTGATCAAGAACTCTTATAGCATCGATCAAATCTGCTTTCTTCATTTTATAGTATCCTTTTATCTTTCACTCCTTTGCAATTTTTCGCAATTCTTGAACAGTTTTGGGTTTTGCAGAAGGTTGAATATCCAATATACGTAATAATTGATCATTCTTCATTCTACGATAACCTTTCATGTTTCTTTCTTTTGCAAGCTTTCTTAAATCTTTTACTGTAGTCATATTTTTTGTTTAGACAATTTTAATTTTACTATATTATTTATAAGACAAAATTTTTATAAAGAAAAATATTTTTTTCCTTGTTCTCAGTTTTTCGCATTATTGAGTTGAAATTAAGACAAAACTATTCTCTTATATCAATTCTAGTCTTGTTTTATGATAATTTGACTTTAGATGAGCACCGTAACTTAAAAATTTAACTATCCTTCCACATTCACACTGTTTCTCAATGAACTTCTTACTATCTACATACTTTTTCATTATTTCATGTCTACAATCTTTACACCAGTGATGATTTTTATTGAATTCCCTCTCTTTTTTTATTTGTTTACACTTTGAACAACGACGAATATCATAAGCCTCTACTAATTTCAAAGTAGTGTTGAGTTTATTAGACAACTCCATTTTTTACTTTTATTTATATAGAAAAAATTTAATAAGAAATTTCACACTTACTGAAGTATGAAGAAACTTCCTAAAATAGACGCGTAAGACCATTTAATTTTGTTGGATAATAGTTGCATCATTATTTATACTAGGAACATTTACAGTTGTTATTTTATGAATATTATTAAATCTAGGTCCTTTTTTGGGATCTGATTTCATTTTCTTCAATTCATCACGGGTTAATTCCTTAGTTCCTAGTTCTGAAAACACTGGTTTGAAGTCATCATGAAATTTTATATCTTTCAGGGATTTTTTCATGTACTTTGATAATGTTTTATCCTTAGAATCTACGATAATAGTAGAAAAGACATTATTTAGTTCCTCAACACCAGAATTATCGTTATGTTTTTCAGCTTGAGACTTTATGATTTTCTTATATTTCTCTTCCCTCTCGAGTAAAGTTTCTATTAACTCTTGATTTTTAAAATTTGCATATTTATAAATATCAGAAGTCATACTTGTTTGTTGTAGAGCTATAAAAAATTGTTTCGTAATAGTTTTCATGTTATTGTTTATATTTTTTAATCCATCTATAGCTTGAATTATTCTCTCTAAATTACTCCCCTCGCCTTTTATCAATTCTTCCAATTCCTTGTTTTTTGAAATTATTTTATCTAGGCCTTCAAGTTCAATTTTAGAAGGCATGTATCTTTTTATTTAACTTTCCATTTATTAGAATAAAATTTTATATTTTTCATTGTATGGTAAAGTAACGTACTGTAATGTAAGGTAATATGGTACTGAAATAAGGTAATATTGTATGGTAATGTGGTATGGTACGGTATTGTATGGTATGGTAAAAAAAAATAAATTTTTTATAAAAATAAATGACTCCAAACGAGTTGCTTAAAATATTAAAAGAGTACAATTTCAAGAATAATAGTGTGAGAACTTTTTCTTTGAAATATAAAGTAACTGAAAAGACTATTCTTAAATATTTAAAACAACATTCTATACCATACAATAATAGGAGCATAAGTTATGAAATGCCTAGAAATTGTATGGGTCAATATACGTTTAAATGTGCAACATCAAAACCGTTTGATTCAAAAGAAGTTAGTAATAAAGCTTGTAATATAAAAGATAAAAAAGTGTCTAATGTTGTGCAGAAATCTTCAATCCAATCTGTAGTTGTAAATAAACCAGTAAAGAATTTCACAGAATGTAGTGAAAAATATGAAAAGTTTTTTCATGGTTCTTCGTAGTCACTATACTGTGCATTTAAATTTTGATATTAGTTTTTATTCAATGATTAGAGCTTAGTGACTCAAGTACTATGTATTATAGATATCTATTCAAACCCTTTATTTAGAATAGTTGAACTCTTTGACAACTTTTAACAGATTGCTTTAACAACTTTAAAGAAAAAAATAGTGAAAGGATTTTTTTTTCAAAGAGAATGAATGCATTTTATCAACTCCCTAATTCGAAGAAAGAACCAATATAATTAAAATTATGCTTTCTACTGATATCAACTTTGGGACGGAATGATAATTGATCAAAATAACGGATTATGCACGGCGTTTGCGACTTACGTAACTGATACACTTGATAAAAACTATCATGATGTGGAGACGTTGAATGAACGAGCTTTCGTGTTTTAAGTCGTTGCTTTTGTACGAGCTTTTCATGTGCCAGGATGGCTCTGGTTTACTTATTGGTTCTCAACATATTTAGTTTTACTAATGCCCAAACAACCCAGAATGAACCGGTAAGTACGAATGCAATAACTAATGATGTTTTTATTTACTTTTATTTGGGTTCATGATAACCATGTCTAAGAATGGGTTTGATACACAGTCGATAAAAGTCTTCAGTTCTATTTTGATGTGAGAAAAAAATGAAATTCTGACCAAGTCTTTTTTTTGATGTAAGATCAGTGATGAAATAAGGAGAGAAATTGCCTTAGAAGCTCTGTAACAAGCTTAGTTACTAATAAACCCCTTCAAAACTCATTTTTTAAACACCGGATCTTATGTGACTAATCAACGCTGATATATCCATTTCTCATCAATATAAACCTATGGATAAAAATCCGTTTTTATACATGGGGGCAGTTGGACCACCACAGAAATTTCATAATTCATATTTATTTTCAAAAATTTCCACTCAGTATTACCTACATTTTCTATTTTCCTTCATTTTGAAAGAATTTATGTGGTACTTCTGAGGAAGGAAATTGTTTTGCCCCTCTTTAAGTTTTTTTATCAGTATTATTCAATAACTGTTATTTTTATATAATTACCGTTATTGGCAATGACTGATGTTTTTAAAACTAGTAATTAAAATTTTACTTTAAAGTTGTTTAACGCTCACAAAATACTATTGATTGTCTCACTTATTCGCCCAGGGTAAAAAATCAACTCCTAAATAAGCACGTATTTTTCACATTATAATTGGGTGAAATACTATCTTTGCAAATAGATTTATGAAGAGTAAATTACTATTTCATATTTAAGTTGATCTCATCACGAAATCATTCTGTGCATTACAAGGGATCGAATATGAAATCCTGATGAGAACAACGTGAGAGTAATAATATAATATAGTGATATTATCGTGTTCATTTTCTGTAGGATGTCGAGATTGCTCGCCTGGAGGGGCAGATACATCAACTTGAGAAACAACTCCAGCAACAAAATAATCTTACAATTGAAGCTGAAAAAAAAGTCGAGAGACTTTCCGGGGAGAAAGTAAGTCTTAATTTCCGTATGTTTCGACCGATTACGTTTTTGAAAGGAATGAATATAAGGGAAAAATTTACGAGCCTTTAAACACTTTTAAATGTTCAAAATTAGTTCTGTAGACAAACACCTGGTAATTTTTTACGTAAATTAATATTACACGCAGGCTTCTCCTCTACGCCACGAATGCTTATTGATTTCATAGTAAAGGCTTATTTTTCACTAATTCTCATTTCTGTTCTACAAATTTTAAAAAAGTTTATTACTTATTTATTAGATATGGATATTTCATGTTCAAAATGTTTACGATATGAGATACCGTGAATTTTTTTCCTACCTAGAGTTTTAGAAACTAGTAATTTAAAATTTATTTCAATGTGTTTCGAAGGTGCAGCCTAAGGTGATACCTAAGCTTTTAGCGAGCTCCGATACCATTGAGAATGAGATAACCTACCTACGCAAAAAAAACGAACTATTAATTGCCGAAAATACTCAGCTTAAAATAGAAAAAGTAAGTCATTTCTTCATGTATGTCGACCGATTACAGTTTTTGAAAAGAATGAATAAAAGGGAGAAATTCACGAGTTCATAGTCAATTTTAAAAGTTCAAAAACGGTTGTGCATGACGGATACCTCGTCATTTTTTCTGCAAATAAATATCACACTTAGGCTAGTGAAGCGTCTATTTTAAGTAACGAATGCCTTGTTGAGTTCATAATGCATTTTCATTCTCATTTCTGCTCGACAAGTTTTTAAAAAGTAGATTGCTACTTTATTAGGTATTCTATATTCAAAATTTATTTACGACAGGAGATTATTTTCCCTATTTAGAACCTACGAGTAGCTCAACAGCTTACGTTTTCAAGACAAATCTTGATCATTTTATTATTTGCCACGGTTGTGTGTGAACGTAACCAATCGGAAAATTATCGATGAGGCAACGTTACCTAGAACGTGATTAGCGATGAGTCGATACTGTAACATCGTGACAACGATACTTTAACGTTACTCATTAGCGATGGTCAATGGTGTAGTATCGATACAACGTTACGAGAAAGACGTTACTACGTTACAGGGGACGTTACTGGGACGTTATGAGAAGACGTTTACTGATTATATGTATCTTGACTGTATCATGAGTAACATCTATTTAACGTTCTTCCAACGCAACTGATATCGTAACAACGTTAGGAAAAAGACGTTCCCACGTTACACGAACGTCACCTAGAACGTGATTAGCGATGAGTCGATACTGTAACATCGTGACAACGATACTTTAACGTTACTCATTAGCGATGGTCGATCGTGTAGGATTGATACAACGTTACGAGAAAAAACGTCACTACGTTACAGGGGTCGATACTACAACGTTATGAGAAGTCGTTTACTGATTATAATGTATATTGACTGTATCATGAGTAACATCAATTTATCGTTCTTCCAACGTAACTGGTATCGTGACAACGTTACGAAAAAGACGATGCTACGTTACTAGAACGTTACTACGATACGAAAAGATGTAAACTAGTAATGTAGTTTGGTTGTGTCATGAGTAACATATTTATAAAGTTATTTCAATGTAACTTGATAACGTAATAACGGTTGGAGGTTATGTTTAATACTACGTCATATGAACGTCTTTTTTACCGGGTGGGAAGTGGGAACAGCTTATAATTAGTCTATTTTCTCTTGGATTTTTCGTAAGTATTGTTCATCGAATTTTATGTTATCCAGTCTTTTGTTTTTAACAAATAATACTTGCTGTGTTACACAAACAATCTTGACAAGTTGATTAGGTTTTACGTGTGAACATGATAACTGTGAGTCTATTCTTTCATTTTCTTTTCATTTCTCTTTGACGAATGTTTAAAAATGTATAATTTATTCGGTTTTTGTTTTTTTCACGAATTTTCACAGATGAAATTGGAATCTAAGAACTTATTCACAGCGGCGCGAGAATGTGTAGAAAGACTAGAAAACAAATTTCGGAGCAAATTAAGTCCGATAAGGAAACTAGAAAAAAAGAAGGAAAAAGAAGAAGGAGAAGTTTTTACAAAAAATGTTACCATTATTAAAATGAATCAAGAAATCTTACAACTTCAAAAGAAAATTGAATTACCAGATCCACGGCAAGAGAAAAGTGCTAAATTCTGGGCTGAATTGTACGTACGATTTCCTAACGAGCCTTGTGTAGAACATATAAAGAGTGCGATTTTTAAAAAATCCATAAGCTATGAAAAGATTATTAAATACGTATTTAATAAACTTTTCATAGCTTATGGATTTTTTAATAATCGCACTCTTTATATGTTCTACACAAGGCTCCAACGTAACTGGTATCGTGACAACGTTACGAAAAAGACGATGCTACGTTACTAGAACGTTACTACGATACGAAAAGATGTAAACTAGTAATGTAGTTTGGTTGTGTCATGAGTAACATATTTATAAAGTTATTTCAATGTAACTTGATAACGTAATAATGGTTGGAGGTTATGGTTAATACTACGTCATATGAACGTCTTTTTTACCGGGTGGGAAGTGGGAACAGCTTATAATTAGTCTATTTTCTCTTGGATTTTTCGTAAGTATTGTTCATCGAATTTTATGTTATCCAGTCTTTTGTTTTTAACAAATAATACTTGCTGTGTTACACAAACAATCTTGACAAGTTGATTAGGTTTTACGTGTGAACATGATAACTGTGAGTCTATTCTTTCTTTTTCTTTTCATTTCTCTTTGACGAATGTTTAAAAATGAATAATTTATTCGGTTTTGTTTTTTCACGAATTTTCACAGATGAAATTGGAATCTAAGAACTTATTCACAGCGGCGCGAGAATGTGTAGAAAGACTAGAAAACAAATTTCGGAGCAAATTAAGTCCGATAAGGAAACTAGAAAAAAGGAAGGAAAGAGAAGAAGGAGAAGTTTTTACAAAAAATGTTACCATTATTAAAATGAATCAAGAAATCTTACAACTTCAAAAGAAAATTGAATTACCAGATCCACGACAAGAGAAAAGTGCTAAATTCTGGGCTGAATTGTACGTACGATTTCCTAACGAGCCTTGTGTAGAACATATAAAGAGTGCGATTTTTAAAACATCCATAAGCTATGAAAAGTTTATTTAATACGTATTAAGTTTATTAAATACGTATTTAATAAACTTTTCATAGCTTATGGATTTTTTAAAAATCGCACTCTTTATATGTTCTACACAAGGCTCGTTAGGAAATCGTACGTACAATTCAGCCCAGAATTTAGCACTTTTCTCTTGTCGTGGATCTGGTAATTCAATTGTCTTTTGAAGTTGTAAGATTTCTTGATTCATTTTAATAATGGTAACATTTTTTGTAAAAACTTCTCCTTCTTCTTTTTCCTTCTTTTTTTCTAGTTTCCTTATCGGACTTAATTTGCTCCGAAATTTGTTTTCTAGTCTTTCTACACATTCTCGCGCCGCTGTGAATAAGTTCTTAGATTCCAATTTCATCTGTGAAAATTCGTGAAAAAACAAAACCGAATAAATTATTCATTTTTAAACATTCGTCAAAGAGAAATGAAAAGAAAAAGAAAGAATAGACTCACAGTTATCATGTTCACACGTAAAACCTAATCAACTTGTCAAGATTGTTTGTGTAACACAGCAAGTATTATTTGTTAAAAACAAAAGACTGGATAACATAAAATTCGATGAACAATACTTACGAAAAATCCAAGAGAAAATAGACTAATTATAAGCTGTTCCCACTTCCCACCCGGTAAAAAAGACGTTAATATGACGTAGTATTAACCATAACCTCCAACCATTATTACGTTATCAAGTTACATTGAAATAACTTTATAAATATGTTACTCATGACACAACCAAACTACATTACTAGTTTACATCTTTTCGTATCGTAGTAACGTTCTAGTAACGTAGCATCGTCTTTTTCGTAACGTTGTCACGATACCAGTTACGTTGGAGCCTTGTGTAGAACATATAAAGAGTGCGATTATTAAAAAATCCATAAGCTATGAAAAGTTTATTAAATACGTATTTAATAATCTTTTCATAGCTTATGGATTTTTTAAAAATCGCACTCTTTATATGTTCTACACAAGGCTCGTTAGGAAATCGTACGTACAATTCAGCCCAGAATTTAGCACTTTTCTCTTGCCGTGGATCTGGTAATTCAATTTTCTTTTGAAGTTGTAAGATTTCTTGATTCATTTTAATAATGGTAACATTTTTTGTAAAAACTTCTCCTTCTTCTTTTTCCTTCTTTTTTTCTAGTTTCCTTATCGGACTTAATTTGCTCCGAAATTTGTTTTCTAGTCTTTCTACACATTCTCGCGCCGCTGTGAATAAGTTCTTAGATTCCAATTTCATCTGTGAAAATTCGTGAAAAAAACAAAAACCGAATAAATTATACATTTTTAAACATTCGTCAAAGAGAAATGAAAAGAAAATGAAAGAATAGACTCACAGTTATCATGTTCACACGTAAAACCTAATCAACTTGTCAAGATTGTTTGTGTAACACAGCAAGTATTATTTGTTAAAAACAAAAGACTGGATAACATAAAATTCGATGAACAATACTTACGAAAAATCCAAGAGAAAATAGACTAATTATAAGCTGTTCCCACTTCCCACCCGGTAAAAAAGACGTTCATATGACGTAGTATTAAACATAACCTCCAACCGTTATTACGTTATCAAGTTACATTGAAATAACTTTATAAATATGTTACTCATGACACAACCAAACTACATTACTAGTTTACATCTTTTCGTATCGTAGTAACGTTCTAGTAACGTAGCATCGTCTTTTTCGTAACGTTGTCACGATACCAGTTACGTTGGAAGAACGATAAATTGATGTTACTCATGATACAGTCAATATACATTATAATCAGTAAACGACTTCTCATAACGTTGTAGTATCGACCCCTGTAACGTAGTGACGTTTTTTCTCGTAACGTTGTATCAATCCTACACGATCGACCATCGCTAATGAGTAACGTTAAAGTATCGTTGTCACGATGTTACAGTATCGACTCATCGCTAATCACGTTCTAGGTGACGTTCGTGTAACGTGGGAACGTCTTTTTCCTAACGTTGTTACGATATCAGTTGCGTTGGAAGAACGTTAAATAGATGTTACTCATGATACAGTCAAGATACATATAATCAGTAAACGTCTTCTCATAACGTCCCAGTAACGTCCCCTGTAACGTAGTAACGTCTTTCTCGTAACGTTGTATCGATACTACACCATTGACCATCGCTAATGAGTAACGTTAAAGTATCGTTGTCACGATGTTACAGTATCGACTCATCGCTAATCACGTTCTAGGTAACGTTGCCTCATCGATAATTTTCCGATTGGTTACGTTCACACACAACCGTGGCAAATAATAAAATGATCAAGATTTGTCTTGAAAACGTAAGCTGTTGAGCTACTCGTAGGTTCTAAATAGGGAAAATAATCTCCTGTCGTAAATAAATTTTGAATATAGAATACCTAATAAAGTAGCAATCTACTTTTTAAAAACTTGTCGAGCAGAAATGAGAATGAAAATGCATTATGAACTCAACAAGGCATTCGTTACTTAAAATAGACGCTTCACTAGCCTAAGTGTGATATTTATTTGCAGAAAAAATGACGAGGTATCCGTCATGCACAACCGTTTTTGAACTTTTAAAATTGACTATGAACTCGTGAATTTCTCCCTTTTATTCATTCTTTTCAAAAACTGTAATCGGTCGACATACATGAAGAAATGACTTACTTTTTCTATTTTAAGCTGAGTATTTTCGGCAATTAATAGTTCGTTTTTTTTGCGTAGGTAGGTTATCTCATTCTCAATGGTATCGGAGCTCGCTAAAAGCTTAGGTATCACCTTAGGCTGCACCTTCGAAACACATTGAAATAAATTTTAAATTACTAGTTTCTAAAACTCTAGGTAGGAAAAAAATTCACGGTATCTCATATCGTAAACATTTTGAACATGAAATATCCATATCTAATAAATAAGTAATAAACTTTTTTAAAATTTGTAGAACAGAAATGAGAATTAGTGAAAAATAAGCCTTTACTATGAAATCAATAAGCATTCGTGGCGTAGAGGAGAAGCCTGCGTGTAATATTAATTTACGTAAAAAATTACCAGGTGTTTGTCTACAGAACTAATTTTGAACATTTAAAAGTGTTTAAAGGCTCGTAAATTTTTCCCTTATATTCATTCCTTTCAAAAACGTAATCGGTCGAAACATACGGAAATTAAGACTTACTTTCTCCCCGGAAAGTCTCTCGACTTTTTTTTCAGCTTCAATTGTAAGATTAGTTTGTTGCTGGAGTTGTTTCTCAAGTTGATGTATCTGCCCCTCCAGGCGAGCAATCTCGACATCCTACAGAAAATGAACACGATAATATCACTATATTATATTATTACTCTCACGTTGTTCTCATCAGGATTTCATATTCGATCCCTTGTAATGCACAGAATGATTTCGTGATGAGATCAACTTAAATATGAAATAGTAATTTACTCTTCATAAATCTATTTGCAAAGATAGTATTTCACCCAATTATAATGTGAAAAATACGTGCTTATTTAGGAGTTGATTTTTTACCCTGGGCGAATAAGTGAGACAATCAATAGTATTTTGTGAGCGTTAAACAACTTTAAAGTAAAATTTTAATTACTAGTTTTAAAAACATCAGTCATTGCCAATAACGGTAATTATATAAAAATAACAGTTATTGAATAATACTGATAAAAAAACTTAAAGAGGGGCAAAACAATTTCCTTCCTCAGAAGTACCACATAAATTCTTTCAAAATGAAGGAAAATAGAAAATGTAGGTAATACTGAGTGGAAATTTTTGAAAATAAATATGAATTATGAAATTTCTGTGGTGGTCCAACTGCCCCCATGTATAAAAACGGATTTTTATCCATAGGTTTATATTGATGAGAAATGGATATATCAGCGTTGATTAGTCACATAAGATCCGGTGTTTAAAAAATGAGTTTTGAAGGGGTTTATTAGTAACTAAGCTTGTTACAGAGCTTCTAAGGCAATTTCTCTCCTTATTTCATCACTGATCTTACATCAAAAAAAAGACTTGGTCAGAATTTCATTTTTTTCTCACATCAAAATAGAACTGAAGACTTTTATCGACTGTGTATCAAACCCATTCTTAGACATGGTTATCATGAACCCAAATAAAAGTAAATAAAAACATCATTAGTTATTGCATTCGTACTTACCGGTTCATTCTGGGTTGTTTGGGCATTAGTAAAACTAAATATGTTGAGAACCAATAAGTAAACCAGAGCCATCCTGGCACATGAAAAGCTCGTACAAAAGCAACGACTTAAAACACGAAAGCTCGTTCATTCAACGTCTCCACATCATGATAGTTTTTATCAAGTGTATCAGTTACGTAAGTCGCAAACGCCGTGCATAATCCGTTATTTTGATCAATTATCATTCCGTCCCAAAGTTGATATCAGTAGAAAGCATAATTTTAATTATATTGGTTCTTTCTTCGAATTAGGGAGTTGATAAAATGCATTCATTCTCTTTGAAAAAAAAATCCTTTCACTATTTTTTTCTTTAAAGTTGTTAAAGCAATCTGTTAAAAGTTGTCAAAGAGTTCAACTATTCTAAATAAAGGGTTTGAATAGATATCTATAATACATAGTACTTGAGTCACTAAGCTCTAATCATTGAATAAAAACTAATATCAAAATTTAAATGCACAGTATAGTGACTACGAAGAACCATGAAAAAACTTTTCATATTTTTCACTACATTCTGTGAAATTCTTTACTGGTTTATTTACAACTACAGATTGGATTGAAGATTTCTGCACAACATTAGACACATTTTTATCTTTTATATTACAAGCTTTATTACTAACTTCTTTTGAATCAAACGGTTTTGATGTTGCACATTTAAACGTATATTGACCCATACAATTTCTAGGCATTTCATAACTTATGCTCCTATTATTGTATGGTATAGAATGTTGTTTTAAATATTTAAGAATAGTCTTTTCAGTTACTTTATATTTCAAAGAAAAAGTTCTCACACTATTATTCTTGAAATTGTACTCTTTTAATATTTTAAGCAACTCGTTTGGAGTCATTTATTTATATAAAAAATTTATTTTATTTTTACCATACCATACAATACCGTACCATACCACATTACCATACAATATTACCTTATTTCAGTACCATATTACCTTACATTACAGTACGTTACTTTACCATACAATGAAAAATATAAAATTTTATTCTAATAAATGGAAAGTTAAATAAAAAGATACATGCCTTCTAAAATTGAACTTGAAGGCCTAGATAAAATAATTTCAAAAAACAAGGAATTGGAAGAATTGATAAAAGGCGAGGGGAGTAATTTAGAGAGAATAATTCAAGCTATAGATGGATTAAAAAATATAAACAATAACATGAAAACTATTACGAAACAATTTTTTATAGCTCTACAACAAACAAGTATGACTTCTGATATTTATAAATATGCAAATTTTAAAAATCAAGAGTTAATAGAAACTTTACTCGAGAGGGAAGAGAAATATAAGAAAATCATAAAGTCTCAAGCTGAAAAACATAACGATAATTCTGGTGTTGAGGAACTAAATAATGTCTTTTCTACTATTATCGTAGATTCTAAGGATAAAACATTATCAAAGTACATGAAAAAATCCCTGAAAGATATAAAATTTCATGATGACTTCAAACCAGTGTTTTCAGAACTAGGAACTAAGGAATTAACCCGTGATGAATTGAAGAAAATGAAATCAGATCCCAAAAAAGGACCTAGATTTAATAATATTCATAAAATAACAACTGTAAATGTTCCTAGTATAAATAATGATGCAACTATTATCCAACAAAATTAAATGGTCTTACGCGTCTATTTTAGGAAGTTTCTTCATACTTCAGTAAGTGTGAAATTTCTTATTAAATTTTTTCTATATAAATAAAAGTAAAAAATGGAGTTGTCTAATAAACTCAACACTACTTTGAAATTAGTAGAGGCTTATGATATTCGTCGTTGTTCAAAGTGTAAACAAATAAAAACAAGCAGGGAAAATTCCAACACGCAGGTGTTGGAAAAGCGTGCCACTAAAGTCTGAACAGCTTTAATGCTTTTGCTAGCAATGATAATAATTAGACAGCATTCAACATGGAGCTGATCTCGAGAAAATTGAGTCCAAAGTTGAAGAGCTAGCATTTAAACAAAAAACTTGGATTACTTACGTTTTGATTTCATTCAACTACCGTGTTATGTTTTTCCATTTCAACACCGGAAAAGTGGAATTTACTATGTAGGAAAGGTACTTAATTTTTAGCGTTTAAAGTGACTTGGTTCCTTTCTTCTTTTTTTTGGCATAATCACGAAAAACGAAACTCTAAGAGAAACCAAACGGCAGAGTTGGTTTACACTGTTGATTATTTTAAAATCCGTTAATCCGGACTTAAGTCCGTTCCCAATTCTATAAAAGGAACCAAGTCGGAGTTGGTTCCTTACGAGACCTGGATTAAGGTTTAACCTAATCAGAAAAAGGAACCAAGTTCTCATTTCATTTCATCATATGGACAATGACATCAATGAGGCTCACCAGCTCACTTTTACCTGGAATTTTGACGGGAAATAGTTGTTATTATAGAAGAAGCACTTGTTGCTTCGAGATTCAGTATTGCTAGCTCTATCAATCAATAACTCAATTTTATCAAAAATGTCACTCGGTTCTTTTGTGACAAGTGCTGTCCAATAGACTGATTTAGTGAGTCGATATATCGTGCGATTATATGCGATATACTCGTCTGGACCTATCGAAGTTCCGACTGGTTCGATATACACGGGTTTTCCCATAAGGAATCAGAATGCGATTTTCAAGCGGAAATTTCGGCCTTTTTGAGACATTTTTTACGGGTCGGAGGTTGCGATAATGGAATCTACGTATCCTCAAGTGCCGGGAACCAGCTTAAAATAGGGCGATAGCGCAAAATTTCAACTAAATATGCCGCATATATCGAACCAAGTCGTGAAAGTGAGGTTATGGTACCCCATTGTTTACATCCTTACTTCCAACCTCTCTGAACTGTAAAACTTCCATAAATTTCGACATTTAGCACTTATTTCTTCAGAACTTTTGGAGGAATAATATGCCAGAGTATTGTGGTTCACCTGCTTTGAAATTTTGAGCTCCAATATGCTTGATATTACTCAACAAGTTAGTGTTTCCTCATCACCGCAATGGTACAGAGTCTAAGTAGGTACTTTATTGTCGTTTGTCTAGCCTAAAATGTCATCGCTGGGTTACTAACACATCTATATTACAACTATAGGTTCTTACCTCCTGTCTGTAATTCAAATGAAGACAAGTAAAAGAGGGGCAATACTCAAATAAAGCTAGAGGAAGGCTACAGTCAGGAGCGCGAGGGAGGACGGTTGATTGATGACGGGACTGAATCACCCTGCCGAAAGGTTCTTTACAGTCGAAAATGTTTTTAGAACTACATGATTGAAGGGTAAGAGGTAATTGAAGGATACAAGCATCAAAAAAACGAATGAAACACCGGTAGGTCGAAGAATATGACTGAAAAATGCAAACGAAGACTCGGGTAGAGTTACGGAACATGGCTTTTTCTCAAATCTGTGGTAATGTCAGGCATTACAGGACTCAAAATGTTAGTGCAGGTGTGCTACTATACTCTGGCACATAATTCCTCCAAAAGTTCCGAAGAAGTAACTGCTAAATGTCGAAATTTATGGAAGTTTTGCAGTTCATAGAGGTTGGAAGTAAGGATGTAAACAATGGGGTGCCATAACCCCACTTTCACGACTTGGTTCGATATATGCGGCATATTTAGTTGAAATTTTGCGCTATCGCCATATTTTAAGCTGGTTCCCGGCACTTGAGGATACGTAGATTCCATTATCGCAACCTCCGACCTGTAAAAAATGTCTCAAAAAGGCCGAAATTTCCGCTTGAAAATCGCATGTATATCGAACCAGTCGGAACTTCGATAGGTCCAGCCGATTCACTAAATCAGTCTATTGAGCTTGTTTGGTGAGAAATTATGAAAAAAATAAATTTAGATCAGATGTATCTATAAGGAGATGAGTCAAAGGCGTTGTTTTTTTGTGTTTGTATTTTTGATTTTTGTTTTCAAAACTTTGGAGGGCTCTAGCTCAGAAGAGAAACATTTGCAGCATACTCATGTAGGAAAATAAATTCTTATATATATGTATGTTGACCCCAAAAATACACTCCGTAAGTTTGGCACTTAAGTTTTGAAACACCCTGTTCTTGATATTTTGCTCCCCCCCCCGCCCCCTTCACAAAAGACAACATCTTGACCATGCACATTTTTAAAATCACAGTTTGACTGTAGAGATATTTTCTTCCCCCCCCCCCCCCCCCTTAACGAAAAAGGGGAAAATGGGTCACCTATTTCTGATGTTCGTCGTGCGCGTGCACATATTGTTCGGCTTTACGACTGCCATTTTGGCTTTCTTTATAATGCGTTTTTTGGGTTTATTAGTGGATTTTATGCCGCCGATGTAATTTTCAGACAATTTGACATCAGAATCAAAACTCTATAGCACTGTTCCAGTGAAAAATTTTGTACACGCAACGAACTTTTTAGGATAGGTAAATAAGTTACTCCAGAGTCAATTCCATTGCCGCAGCGAGGAAGCTGTCCAGGGGTGGAAGACACGTGACAGCCCCTCTCACTTTTTAGAGCAATTAATGCGAATTTTACCCCTCTGGCTCCCTGTGTTCAGGATTTTAAACACCTATTTTTCAACAAAACGCCCAAAATGTCCTCAAAAATCCCTTGATTCCATCGACGCTCATTGAGGGGCTTTCAATTTGCCGATCCCCCAGAATTTCAAATGTTTCCGATGCAAAGACCTGTTTAGTGTGACGTCATGAAAAAAATTGGTTCCAAACAAAGGCTCCGTCTCACTCGCTCTCGTGGGTTTTCCCATACGAAACACGGTCCAAATTTTCAAATACAAGTGCTAGTAAACAACACGTTCTTTACACCAGTTGTGTTTATCACACCATTGGGTTCCACATCCCTTATAAAAATTTCCGATTGTTTCAAAAAATTTTCCGATTGGATATATATTCCCGCGCTTTATTTCCCATAGAAATAATCGAAATTCCATAGAGACAATCGAAATTCGTGTAGATTCAAGCGCGCTGATTATAGCAACGATAGGTCTTATGATTGAAATAAGGCGAAATACATCTATGATTCTATTCTTACAGTTTTAACACCCACTTTTTTCTCAGTGATAAAATATGAGAACGCTACACAAACTTTCTGAAACATCGCGCATCAATGCACAATCACAGTTATTTCGAAGAAAGTCCTATGTTTTGTCCTTGTCACACTCACAGTTTCTTAAGAGCACAAAATTCTAGGATATAGGCTCATCAGCACCATCACGGCATGTGTTATACCTCGAACAATAGCTTCGATACGAAGAGAAGTTAGAATGATTGAGTGTCATGGCGGTGATAGTCCCATAAGAGACCGTGAGCAAGACAAGGACAAAACGTAGAACCTATTTTGGTATAACTGTGATTGTAAATTCACTTGTGATCTTTTAGTAATTATGTTACAGTGAAAAGATACTTTATGGCAAGTGGAATCTAATGGTGCAATAAAATTTGAGAAAACTGTTGGTTAACTAGCATGAATTTGCGTTCGAAAATTTGGATTTGGTAAATCCACGAGAGTGAGCGAGATAGAGCATTTGTTTGGAACCAATTCTGATCGTGACGTCATCACTAAACAGGTCTACTTAAGGATGTGAATGAGCCTCTCCCTTTTCTATACCCCTCCCGCTCTTCATCAATACCTCGTCGCTTCTTTTCGATGTACCCTCGTCAAACAGATTTTGACACTTTTACGATGCGAGACCCGAACGCTTAATGCACCGTGAAGAAATCTTGAGACCGGTGGAGCCCAAAGGCGAGGGGCAAAGAGGGTTTCTGTGAAGGATGTTTCCACCCCCCTCCTGCCTTGGAATTTTGACTCATAGGTTGGCACAAATGACTTAGGTTGCTGGACCTGTATGGAATTCTCGTTTGAAGGAATTCGACTTTGACGCTTAATAACTTATTGAAATTAACAGGAATACCGAAACTTTTACAATTTTAAGAAAATAGACGCCGAGACCTCCTGGATTGCAGCAATAAATTAACGATTAATGAAACCAGTTTTAAGAAAATACGTGTTTGATTTTTCAAACCTTCCCGCCAAAGGTTTTGCCATAAGCAAGGCATTGAACCTATATATTAGATATGAAAATGAAAACAAGAAGCGTACCGTATATATACGGCACGCTTAAAAGAGAGGGAATTCTATAAAAATCAACACTGGTGTAAAGATTGTAGAAATGAAATAATGAAAAAGTATGTAGATAGTAAGAAGTTCATTGAGAAACAGTGTGAATGTGGAAGGATAGTTAAATTTTTATGTTACGGTGCTCATCTAAAGTCAAATTATCATAAAACAAGACTAGAATTGATAAAAGAGAATAGTTTTGTCTTAATTTCAACTCAATAATGCGAAAAACTGAGAACAAGGAAAAAAATATTTTTCTTTATAAACATTTCGTCTTATAAATAATATAGTAAAATTAAAATTGTCTAAACAAAAAATATGACTACAGTAAAAGATTTAAGATAGCTTGCAAAAGAAAGAAACATGAAAGGTTATAGTAGAATGAAGAATGATCAATTATTACGTATATTGGATATTCAACCTTCTGCAAAACACAAAACTGTTCAAGAATTGCGAAAAATTGCAAAGGAGCGAAAGATAAAAGGATACTATAAAATGAAGAAAGCAGATTTGATCGATGCTATAAGAGTTCTTGATCAAATTATAAATACTGTTTTTGAATTTGATGATTCATATTTTGAACCAGAATTAGAAACATCAAATAATTATAACTCTACTCAGCTCATTGACATCGTGGAAACTAGATCTAGGTTTATTCGAAGGTACAACGCCTACTCGTGTGATTATACAATTTCTATTAAAAATACCGAGTTAATACAGGAGCCTAACTCGTATGACACCCACCTTTGAATTTTGTTTAGTCGCATTTTTTGAATTTGTGAGCAAATTTTGGAACTTTCTTTTTAGAGCTTCAAAAAGTTCCAAAATTTACTCACAAACTCAATAAATGCGACTAAACAAAATTCTAAGGAGGGTGTCATACGAGTGAGCCCCACTCCCAAAATGCGTGCATGGGTTAACCTGTATTTTCCTGATTTATATTTTCTCCAAACCTCCCCCCCCCCTACGACCGCGACCCTACCCGCTTGGTAATAGGTGAAATCTGAATGAACCTACGCGTGAATGGAGGCTGTAATTAAATATCTTAAATCGCGAGTCGAGAATACGCTTAAGAACCCATAAAATCAAAAGGAAGAGAGGCATAAAAAGATAAAAGACGCAATTGTCCCGAGCTCAAACGAGACAGCACTATGTATTGATGAAATGCACTTCGAATCGTTAGAATTCTTCTGTAATTTCTGGTGGAGCAGGTAAGAGAGAGAGAGAGAGAGGGGGGTGAGGGAGAGAGGGAGAGAGAGAGAGAGAGAGAGAGAGAGAGAGAGGGAGAGGGAGAAAGGGCGTGAGAGAGGGAGAGAGTGGGTGGAGGGGGAGAAAAAATTCCACTAGCGAAGAAGTAATAACACTTGGATACCCACACACATTGACAAAACGCATACATAAACAGAATTACCGTAGCGCGCGTCTGCAGTTTGAAATGGGTACGTGTTGCATTGCTGCATATACCTTCGTGCACCGTGCAGTAGCACTACGACACCGAATCGAAAATCATCTTCGATCGCTCGTTATTTCAAGGTTAACTAAAAATTATACGGTTTACCGTTTAATTGTACCGTTTTCACTTTCCGTAATGCAAGCGCGGGTGCGTGATGCAGCGTTGCCAACTTGATCGAGTAAAAAATTAGAATTCACAGTACAGCGCGAGTGGAGCGTTATGCAGAAAAGATTACAGCTCGTTCATAATATTATCAGTAAAAGATACACAACGACAAAGAGGGCTGTAACCTTTGTTCTGCCGCCACAAAGAGGATCGAAACATGGATATTTCCAAATCAGAGACAACAGAGACCACCAACGAGCTATAGCGATACAGAAGATTTGTGGGACGTGATCAGGGCTGCCGTTTTGCGTATAATCAATGCTCTTTTTCTATTCACCGATGATTCCACCGGTTGAGAAAAGATTACGCAGTTCAATTCAGTGCATGACTGTAATAAACTAAAATACTCGCATCTGTAATCTTTTCTCAACCGGTGGAGTCGTCGATGACTTAAAAAAACTTGCGGATATTTTAATTATTCAACGGAGTTTCCACCGATTAAGGAAAGATTACAGATCAGAGTATTTTCGTGCGTTACAGTCATACACTGAACTCAACTGTGTAATCTTTTCTCAACCGGTGGAATCATCGGTGAATATAAAAATAGCATTGATTATACGCAAAACGGCAGCCCTGGACGTGATATTGAAACTTCAAGGAATCAGCCATGATGGAAATCTCTTATGAACATTTTCACACAGGCTCGATTTGTTTGCCTCTCTTTTTTTAACCTTTAAATTTAAAAAAAAGTTGTGACAAACACCACTGGCGCAACCAGGATCTCTTCCATCTCTCTCATTTCCCATTTGAATGTATAAGTAGGAAAATGACAGAAAGGGGGGTTTCATCTTGCTGCCCATCCTCGTCTAACATACGTTTTTTAATGGAGAAAAGAGAGAGAGATGAAGAAACTTTTGGTGCGCTACTAACAAATACATTGGAAATTGGTGTTGGAAATTGGTGGTGGAATTGGAGAGAGGCTGTCTGGACACAGCGATCGATATGACTGTTTCATCTGGAAGGATTGCACGATAAAGAAACTGACACATGACAGAAACAAGCAAAATTTTCTCACCTGGATAGTTGTATTAGAATTCTGTGTCCAGATGGCCACTTTAAAACACTTCCACTTTTGTTTAAAGCAATTTCTACTAGATAAATAACAAGTTTTGATCTGATGTTAAAAAAAAGAGGCAATTAACCAGATTCAGATCGTCCATGCTATCACACTTTGAGATAGGACTTATAACATGTATGGCCCCCTCTATCGCTTTATTTCAATGGAGACCACGCATTATGTGCCTCGCCCATAGGATCAATTTTTTTTTCGTGGTCGCCACAAAACAACGTCCAACAGCTCCTATGTTGACTGTTGAGCGAACGTGTTGCTGTCAGCAGCCAATGAAAACAAAGCACCGTTGTTTTTGTCAACGGTCAACAATCAATAAAGGCCATAGCGTCATCCATCTGACGAACAGGCGTAAGTCGGAAATTTGACAATTTGACTTTTTCGTCAATTCCTATTCAACAAATGACACTGTTTTGATCTGTCATTTCAAAAAAGTCAAATTTTCAATAGTTCCCAGTTTACATGGGAAAACGTATGGGTGAAAGTCATTGAAGCCAAGGAGTCAGTCAGTTTTGTTTCCGCTTTCCCAAAAAGTTGCAAAAAATACGTCAGATAGGCCGTTGAATGTTCTTACCTACGTAATTTTGAGCTCAAAGCAAAATTCAGTTAGATTTTGATTGAAGCAATGTCAACAGTTGGTGACTGCGTTGGCTGTTGTTTTGCTGAGCCCCAAAACAAAAACAAACCCATAGTACTTAATGCTTTATTTAATTTATAACACAAGAATCATATAGCTTATGATGCGTAACTCTATTTTGTCTCTGATCAACTCGCTCGTATAATCGGCTTTCAGTGCGGAGACAAATTAGTAAGGAGTGGAAAGTTTTTCTTTGGATATCGTGCAGAAACGGATCGAGCCATTATAGCACGTGATTAAACTCAAAGTCTCAACATTAGGTCAAGTTTTTTTTTTTTTTTTTTTTTTTTGCGTGTTACGATTTACTTTAATTCGCACTTTATTCATTTTATTTACTTTTATCTGTGTAAAAGCACCCATTCTCAGACACGTGTTTAGGTGAACGGAAATTTCCCGCCCACGAATCGGAAACGTTGGGGGAAGAAGCGTTTGTTTACAAAACAGATCAGAGCATCAATGTCCACGCGCAGTTCTTGACCTCCCTACAAATTAGCATTTTCAGTTCTTGTCGTCTGTGGTTGCGATCTCCGTTCAGAACTACATCAACTTCGGATATTGTCTATAATTAGAGTCGCGAAAAAAAAGGGACTTTGAAGTGAATACAGGCAAAATTTCTAAGAATAGCATGCTCACGCTTAGTCGCTAATCACGTTAGTGTATAAAACACTAGCGCAGCGAAAAATTATGCACATCACTTTTTCCCCCATTGAAACATCTATCTTAGACAAGGATATATAGATAAGGGAATAAAACCTCATCTTTCTATCCTTCTTCTAATTTATTTGTTTAAAGGGAAAATGAAAAAAAAAAAAAAAAAAAAAAAAAAAAAAAAAAAAAAGATGGAAGATATTATGGCTTGGGCCACTGTATAAAATCTCGTGACAAGTTGAGTAAGGCATCAGATGCGAGTTCATAAAATGATACGAATAAAGGCAGGTCTAACCTTTTCAGGTGCGCATAATTATAGAGATTTGAGTTTTTTTTTTTTTTTAGATTCGATTAAACCATTCAAAAGAGGACAATTTTCAAAGAACTTTGATGAGTCACTCAAATTTTTGTAAAAATTTCCATTTAAATTCCATTGAATTCCATGTTAAATTAAGTAGTACAACATGTGTACCACATTGACTGAAAGGGTTAACTTACAATTAGATACAAAAAGAGAGCCACTCTTGCTGGATCAGATTCGTTCGGGCATCACCGACCTCAACAACAAACAGTCGCCTACTGTGTTGACTGATGAGCAAAAATGACGCAGTCTGATTGGCGGTCCACTGATTAGCGCCTCGTACACGCTCAAACGGATTTGATCAAACTGCAGGATTGCCAACCTGACACTTCCACAATTTAAACATAAAGCAAAACATCTCAAAAATGGGTTTCATAGGTTTTGTTAACTGAAATAGAAGAGCAGATGACACACCATACATCATCAAACACCAATGGAACATCAATCAAACCTGCAACAATTGGCTCACCTGCCGTTTGTGGTGGATTTCGGTTCATCGATTGCTTGATTGACGATCCTATTTGTAGTTTGATCGTGTATATGATGAAGCGCTGTATACGATGCACGGGTTTTAAATTTGCCAAGCCAAACCAAAAACCTTTTTCCGTTTTCAGGACCAATCACAGCCTTTTGTTTTGCCCACCATTCAACATTAGGCGACTGTTTTTTGTTGAGGCCAGTGACTCCCGAATAAAATTGGAGCATCCGGCTTTCTTCATTTTTCTAACAAATTGGAAGCATAGCGTGTGCTGGCTGCTGGGTCTCTACATGTGTCTCTGGTTTAACCATTTCATTTTTGAAATTACGAGTACACGGATTTAAAACTGAAACTTTTGGCGATCATGAATTTGCGTGCTTAAACCCCATCAAAATAAGAGACAGTAACGACGCCACACAAATGGTGTTCTAAAGACCGGTGTTCGGTAGATGTCTTTCACCGATGTAAGCGCGCACTCGTGACTGATGAAGTGGTGAAGTTGAACGAACAAGTTTATAAAGACATGAAACAAATTAACAAGGCCCATATATATGTGACAAGCCTCGCGGTAAGAAATACTTTACGAGACTTGCAAACAGTGTTGTCACATTTGGCGGGAAATTCAAAAATTATAAAGCGAAATAGACGGGGGGAAAGGAGTATGATTATGTGCAAAACGGTAGCTCTGTTCGCGAATCGCATCCGTACAAAAAAAGGAAAGAGAAAAATTAACAAGAGAGGAGAGGAGAGGAGAGGAGAGGAGAGGAGAGGAGAAAGAAAAGTGCGAGCGGGAATTTGATTTATTAGTGTTTACGGCGCGGTCGGTTGTTGCCAGTTCCGAAATACAGCGGTCAGACATTCGGGCGAAACCGATTTGACGCGAAGTGACGGGAGACGGTAGAGAAATGGTAAGGGGAGGGGGTGGATTCAGAGGGGGGCGGGAGGGGAGGAGGAGGGTGAAAGAGAGGAAGCGGCAAGTTGGCACAAAGTTATCTTTCTTTTCTTATTTTTTTCTTTTTGTTTTTCCACTCCAATAAGAGACGGGCGGGCTACATAGAAAGAGGGAGGGAGGGTTGAAGACAAATCTGAATTATCGTTATTTTTAGACATAAAGTATCGCGAGTTGTGAGGTACGGGGAAGGAGGGGTTCCTTGCGTCAGAGCAGTTACCCTTAACCATCTATCTTGTTCGCATTCGCGAGAATTTCCCGATTGGGCATCGATTAAGACGCAGGATGATTCCAACAAAAGGACCAATCTGAACTCTTGCTCAAGATTTTAATGGCGAGTTATTAATTTAAGGATTCTCGGAGAGTTTTACTTGGACATATATTTTGAGCTGCTGACTTGAAATTTGACTTTAATTTTCTCCTTACTTGCCTAGTTCTTGTATATCTTTTCATTTCTCGGTATCCTGGACAACAAAAATTGAAAAACATACGATAGCGTGAGGTTTGCGTTTAATTTGGGACTAAAGATGAAATCGGCGTAACAAAATACATATTGATGCCAATGGGTCTGTTGCAAACTTTCGCCGCAGCGTTACGAAAGTTCGGAAGTGAAATCGTGTGAAAATCACATTGAAAGCATCGAAAGCATCATTGAATAGTGCGTACTTAAGTAGTGCAGTTGCTTGGGGTTTTAACTCCCCGCAAGTACTATCTGCGCGCGGGACCGTGAGGACGACGTAAAATGATTTGGTCCATGATCATTGAGCATACAGTTGCATCTTGCAACTATTCCTACGTGTTGGAGCTCGTGTAGCATACCCTCCTAATTGAAGGCGCTAATTTTCACTAATACTCATCGAAGTGTCAAGAGAGATGCTTGTAGCGCACCCGTGCTTCAATGTGGCAAAACTCTGACGGAAAATATGATGATACAACTATTCCTACGTGTTGGAGCTCGCGTTGCATACCCTCCTAATTGAAGCGCTAATTTTGACTAATACTCATCGAGTGTCAAGAGAGATGTTTGTAGTGCACCCGTACTTTAATGCGGCAAAACGTTGACGGAAAATATGATTCAACTATTCCTACGTGTTGGCGCTCGTGTAGCATACCCTCCTGATTGAAGGCGCTAATTTTCACTAATACTCATCGAAGTGTCAAGAGAGATGTTTGTAGTGCACCCGTACTTTAATGCGGCAAAACGTTGACGGAAAATATGATGCAACTATTCCTACGTGTTGGCGCTCGTGTAGCATACCCTCCTGATTGAAGGCGCTCATTATTTTTAAAAATACATAATCGTATCGCATTGATCGAACACTCGCGTCGCGCTTCAATGCGACGACCGACAGGTCGACGAAAAAATATGAAAACGAACCATTATTATAATGCAAAATATTGTGTTGCTATTCTGGATTTTAGAAAATGTTACGTTTAAATGTTTTACATCCCAATGTTTAGAAAATGCGTGTTATGTTCAATGGGGGAATGGATTAATATTAGATAGATCTTGTTTCTAAAACAGTTTATTACTCAGCCAAAACTCCACCCTAAAATTGTAAGACGATGGATTGAGGTTTGAGATTGCTTTCTAAACGTTCAGTAGGGGAATTAGTCGAGGTTGGAACTGGAGACATCATTGCATCAGGGCCATCATGAGCACCAAGTCTTTTCCAATGAAATTACTGCTCCCGGTAGATTTCCGGATCCGAACACGAAAAAATTCACTAACGAAAAGATTGCCTTTATGAAAATTATACGTTAATTGTGAGTAATCAACAAAAGGCTTGATCAAGATACTAATCTAATTCGGTTTTCTGCCGTTGTTTATAAGCTGTAAGTGTAAGGGAAAGAACGAAAAAGATTGCAAGAACCCGTTATGGGTCCGTGAAATTACATTCAAAGATTACTGGATTTAAGAGGGGGGGGGGATGCTAAATATAAAAATAAAACAAAACGTGATACTCGATAAAGACATCAATGTTGTGAATAAAAAGCTGTTAGACCAGTGATACAATAATGTTGGCACAAAAAAGGTCAACATGGTGCACTGCGGAAACATTCAAGCCAAAAGGGATTCGTTCGTAAGTCGAATGACGCAATTTAAAATTAGTTACAAGAGGCAAACGAAACTGAGGACAAATAAAGTGGTAATTGAAAAGGGAAAATCGAGATGACGAAATGATTAGGTTCAAGAAAAAAATTATCAAAGCCATTTAAAAGGCGAATAATGACAAAAAACTGTCGATAAGTTTTTATTACGTGCATTTGTGGCGTCTTAATTTTCTCACTCAAGATTCAAATTGAAAACAAAAGCTCGCGAACCTCTTCCGAAAAAGAGCTGTATCCGTCAAATTGTCTAATAAAAAGAACATGTTTGTATATTAATTGAGGGAAAACTTTTAGACTTACAGACAGAGAGAGAGAAAGTGAGAGTAGGGGGAGGGAAAGCAAGAGAGGGTGGGGGAGGAAGAGCGAGCGAGAGCGAGAGAGAGAGAGAGAGAGAGAGAGAGAGAGAGAGAGAGAGAGAGAGAGAGAGAGAGAGATTTTAAAAGATATGCACTGGAACACCGCGATAAAGACCACAATCGAATTAATCACATCCAATTTTTTGAGTCGTTTAAAAGCTAATTTTTAACGATCAGAAAGTGAACAGTGTTATAATTAACTGAGGATAAGGGCGTGTCATATCGATTAAAATTATAAGTGTTAAGGGAAAAATTATCAAGGGCATGTAGTGAAATTGTTTGTTTTCAATAAACAAATTTCATAATTAAACAAAAAATACATTTAATCGGAATATCAAGATCTTTCAGTCCATGTTCCAAGCGGCAAGAAGTTTCAACTTTAAAAATCCTGAAAAGCACCCTCGTGCAGCCGAGATTTAGCTGTCGTATAGCAAGTCAAGATGAGACCAAGGGAGTCCCACCTCATTCAATTTGTCTTTAACTATATATGTAGATAACTTTTCCAAACATATAGAAAGCCAAAATTAGATGGGACTCGACCTCTCTTGTGCCTCGCTATATAACAGCCAAATATCCAGGAATTTTGTTATTTTCAAGTACTTTTACAATATACCAAACCCATTACACGGCAGAGTTTGGCAAATGAGGGTCGTAATCGATGACAAGATTACCGAGTTATCGTAATCGTCGTTTTTTCGGAGGGTGATTTTATGTTAATCAGGGCTTATTATTTTTTACGAGCCACCCATCATATTAGCAAGAGAATTAGATCGAAATCAAAAGGACCCTAAAGTTTACAATTTATCTGTGAAAAATACATTTAATTACCATCCAAAAGTTTGACGATTACCTCAATTTCCCAGTAATCGTGCAATCGATTACACTCCTATTTGCCCAACTATGCTACATGGCTGAAGCAAACATTTCCAACAGAACCCCTTGTAATCACACAGAGATTTATACAAAGTATTTTGTTACGTTGTTTTAGCATCTTACGTGTCCTCTCCTTTCCTTCTTTCAGCGCACGCATCAGATCATCAATAAAAATTCATTCACAACGAAAAGGAGGGAGGTGGAGAGAGGGAAGCAAAAACCAATCATAACACGACGAAACGACGTCATTCATTAACACCTACAGAGAAGGACGTTCCCCAGTTCCGAGCCAAAACAAAGTTGGACGTTACTAATGAAGCACGGTTATTCAACTGTGCACTTAAAATGAGATTCTCTTAAGGCCATTACATTACCTCTACACCTGCTTTCATTCATTTTGCGTATAATGAATGAAATATACTCGCACTTACTCGTGTGTGTGCGCGAGCGCCGAGCGTAGAGAAAAAAATTATCGTGCAATGACCGGTCCAGTTCAGTCACCAGGTGGCTCTACCGAGACGCACGTTTAAAGCAGTTCTTTAATGAGACTGCGTGAAGAGCATAACGCTCAGCTCATTGAAAATTCTCATAGAGCTAGAGAAATGAGAAAAAGGAAAAGTTTCTGCAAAAAAAAAGTCGGGACTAGTTTTTCATAATCCACCTTTTTGCTGAAAGTTTCAAAACGCACGTTTAGTTCACATGGACTTTTTAAGATGAATCTTCAGCGTTTCGTACGTGCCGATTTCTGCCGCTAGAGCGCTGCTACCGTTCGACTAATGTGTACTAGACTGTTTTATTAAGACGTCAAGAAAAAACTGGGATACAAACACATAAATGTTCTGTCTCACTCACTCTCATACCCATTTCTCCCGTGAGAAATCGAATCAAAATTAACGAGAGCAAATGGGGCTCTTGCAAACTTTTGCTATAAACAAATAAAAATGGTCCAATCTGATGTAAAGACCAGCGAAAATCACGAAAATCACACTGAGGAAGTCTAAAATTTAGTAATAAACGATCCACAGATGTTATGTCCAAAACCGTAATGTCCAAACGGCAATGTCCAAAATTATACGTCCAAAGCTTGAATGTCCAAAATAAAAAGTCCAAATCTTTAATGTCCAAATAAACGGATGTCAAGTTTGATTAACAAAATGTCCAAACACGTTGCGTCGAATTTGTAATGTCCAAGGAATTAAAATATCTATAATATTTACCTGCATAAATTAAAACAATGAAGCTATGGGTTTTCTTTCGCGGGTGGTACTTTCAGCTTCAGCCTGTAACTAATAGCACGAAGATATCTCTCAACTGTACCTGCTTCCTTATAATTTTGAATTGTAGGTTAGAAATAATCAAAAATAAGAAAAGAAAAAAAAAGTGCATGATAATACTGCTGCTTTCGTCATGACAACTAGTTCATAAAGTATTAACAAATGCAAGATGACTCCGCTTGGTGGATCTGCATTTAATTATAAGAATACCTACAGTCCTACACGTCGATACGGAGTGGATCAATTTAAAGGAGAAAAAATGAAGTGAAGCGAGTACGAGCAAAGAAAAGAATTTTTCTGGACATTGGACATTACTTTGCTCACATTCATGGGTTTTGGACTTTTTTATTTGGATCTGTCTATAATTGGACATTATAGTCTTATGCACGGAAAAAAAAACTGTATGGGTGTGACAACCATCCACGCCGGTTCATGTACTAACCGTGAAAAGACAGCTAGGGTAGCCGTGGTTCACAGGTGCCATAGCCAGAAAATCACGGTCGGAGTGCCCGTGATAATTATGGTCGTGACACCCGTAACTTCACGGTGGCACAACCCGTGAATCACGGTTACTCGAGTGCTTCGGCGCGATCACCACCTCGCAACATCTGCTACTTTATGTACTGGAGTTTCGTCGCCACTCGCCATGCGGTCGGCGCGGTGTAGTGGATAAGACACCGGACTGCGAAACGGAAGGTTGCGGGATCGAATCCCGGTTGGACCATCTTACCTTTTTCAGCCACGGCGCGGCGGCGCCCGTGAATGTACGGTTCAGGCGCCCGTGAATGTACGGTTTCGCTCTGAACCGTACATTCACGGGTGTCGTAACCGTGTCTGGACGGCGTCCAACTATTACCCGTGATTCACGGTTCCCGCGCCCGCTTTTCATAGTAACCGTACCCGTGAATTTTTTTCTGTGTGGACGCAAGTGCATTGGACATTAAGATGATTTGGACAAAATATAAATTTGGACGAAAAAGTTTTGGACTTATCATCTGGGAACCTAATAAACTCACATAGCTGCCATAACGGCAAGATCGTAAAGGCGGTTCAACGCAGGTATCATGGGAGAGATTCCTGTCTAATTTGTCACTTTCTCTACGGAAACACAGAGATAAGTCTCATTTTAGATAGGAATCTCCCATGGTACCTGTGTCTTTCCGCCATTATGCCCGATTCTGAGAGTGAATTTTGTGAATTTTTAAGTGTGCTCATCGTCATTTTTACATGTTTTTATGCAAGAATCAACTCTTAAATCCCCCGTAGCAAAAGTTTGCAAGATCCCAATTCATGCAACTAAACGAATCAGTCAACAACAGCTCATCAGTCAACGTATGGTTCATGATTGCGGTGTTTTGTTGAGACCCCGAAAAAAAAAAGTTGCCACCGCGCGCAAATGTGGACAAGATAGATAGTGTGGGGTCTCTATTATTTATTCTCTCTGTTTGGAGCCAGAGGTCCCCGAACGGTGATCGATACATTCGATACGATACATCGATGTACTAAAACAGTCAATTGATCGGCCGGAGGAGGGAGTGGAGGCGGCTTCAAAAACCGCGCTCTGCCAAGAACGTGATTTTCTGTATTTGCCACCTCTGACGATACTCCTATAGGTTATAGATTTCGCAAGTTTTGGATACGGAGAACTCTTATTAACATAAAATCTTCCCTCTCCACCTTCCCTGAAAAATAGCAACTTGACGTCCCTTCCGCCATCCTTCTTCGCTGCACTTTCTTGTCTTAGAGGGAACTCCTAGCTCGAGAATTCCTTGAAGCAAAGAACTAGTTTCGAGAAAAGAGCCATGCACCCGCGCTAAATACCTTCTGCGCGCAACGCAAAGTACACGCATATACCAAGAGACGAGAAGATTTTCCGAGTATTATAAATTATGTAACAAATCCGTATGAATACGATGCACTATAAATAAAATACGAGCAATTGTATCACTCGGATTGTATTACGTTTCGTGTCGCCGCGGTCAAATAGTTAAATCGTTATGTGTATTTTTCGCCTTGGATCAAGCGAAATGAAGCAAGAAAACTGAATATCTGTTTGAAAAAATAAACCTATTAGTATTGGACTTGGGGCAGTGTTGCCAGACCGCAATTTATAAGCCCTATGATTCCGCTTATTACACTAACACGCACGATTCCAGACAAAGGGCCAGGAGAAGATACTTTAGAGCGACCCTTTCAACGAAAATTTACGGGACGTACATTGGGCAACCGGGGCAGTATACCTTGAAACCCCCCCCCCGAACGAATGGGCTCTAAAAGTTCACTTTCGCACCCTAATCCCTAATTCCTCTGGACGACCACAGTAAATAATTGACGCTGTCGGTTCAGGCGAGGAAGCATTTTATCCTACAAAGGTTATTTAATTTAAATATTTCAAGTTTAATGTGAATTTGCCAAGTTGGCAGCCCTATCATTGAGCTGATTTCTCACACTGCAAAAAATAATTCCAAAATTCTAGAAATATTATCAGAGGCAAGACGATATGTAAGCCACAGAAAGTCTAGTACTTTGACCAGAAAATTCTAGTGTTAATATACCAGAATATGGTTGAAGAACTAGAATTTCCCCAACATTTTCAAGAACTATGGTACAAACACTAGAATTCTGGTAATTGTACCATCCCTTACATCGGTTCACAAATTGTCATGTTTTTGGTAATTTCTTTTTTTCTTTTTTTCTTTTTTCTTTTCAGTGCAGCGTTTCAGTTCCAAGTTTTGCCGCGGTTCAATGTATGGCCGAATTCGGAAAAAAAAAATACTTGAGGATGTCCAAAAATTGTTTCCATGCCAAAATAACCATAAAACGATGTTAAAACTGCCGAATTTCGGTAGGTAACTGTCAATTTATTGAACCTATCTGATGGCGATTTGCGAAATTTGGTAATTTTGACTTTATTTTAGATAAATTATGCGAATAGAATCAAATAAAACATACAGAGCTTCTATAATAAATGAAATACACAAACTTCCACTGAGGCTCCATGAACGTGATTTTTTGAAAATACTCACGAATTTTTCTAGACATTCGGCCATTCCTCGAACAGTAGCGAAACTCCGGAACCAAAAAAACTGCAAGGAATCGTCTTAAATGAAGTTTGCTCCATGAAACGATAGGATGGACACCAGTCAAGAAATTATAACATACCCAATATGTCACCGGGGACGGGTTGTCCAGGGGGTTATGTCAACGCTACCGAAGCTGTTTTTTTTTTTTTGTATTTTCTGTGTAATCTGTCCTTTTTTGACACCTGCGTTCAGATGGGCAAAAAGAGAGACAGAAAGAGTCGAAATCCTGGATCTGCAGTCGCTGTTTATTATGAATCTATTTTACTGGCAACACTGTAGCAGGACGCGAGAGGAACTTGGTTGGAAAAAAAGTGTTGAGGGATTTCAACATGAATTACACCGAGTGATAAAGATAATTAAAATCTAGAACTTTACAATCGGATAATTTGCCACTAACAAATCTCAAGGCCCCTCGTCTATTCACAGCTTCGTCTGACATAATTTGTGATTTAATCGAGCCTTTTTTTCCTCCCCTCTTTTGAATGATTTGCTTCACGCGCTCTTGATTTATATACTTTGTAAAAGCTATATACACCAGAAGAGCGGAAGTTCATTTCATAAAGAGTTATTGATTTCAGCTTGAGAATCCATTCCTAGAATATTAGCAGAGTAATAGATGTATAGAGGCTATTATCATTTTCTCCCAAACGACACTCATTTGGATTGAAGTATGTCTGGTCGCTCAAACATTTTTATTACTCCATCGAAAATCAGTCTCGGTGCAAAAAAAAAATGTCTGAGTAAACGAGCAAATATAGCGATAGAGAGGATTTGTGGAACGCTATGTTGAGGCAGCACAGAGGCAGCCATAATCGAAATCTCTTATGGACTTTTTTCACACAGGCTCGGTTTGTTTGCCTCACTTTTTTTAACCTTTAACCAGGGGGCGCCTCTTACAATGTATTATATTATTCATTGTGTACAGCAAAACGAGCATAAGAAGCTTGCCATATATTTCGTATGGCACGCTTAAACTAACAAATTGTGACAAATACGTTTGAAATTTGTTATAAACAAAAGTGCAAGTTCAGGTGATTCTTATTTTTCAAAAATGAGTATTTTTTGTGCGAACGGTCGATTTTTTGTTCTTTGTGGTCTAAAAAATTGACCCATAACAAGCATTTTGAAAAAAATTGACTCTAAGTGGCCCCTCATCGGCAAAAAGGGCGTAAGTACCAAATATGAATGACGACGGAGTGCTCCGATTTTTATAAAATTAGGTACCCGGGGGTTTTATAGGTCGCTGATTTCATTTTTGGAGTCCAAATTACCTTAAAACGTGATTCAGACAAGCTTTTTGAGCTTTTATCACAAAAAACAACTTATTAGATAAAAGCTCAAAAAGCTTGTCTGAATCACGTTTTAAGGTAATTTGGACTCCAAAAATGAAATCAGCGACCTATAAAACCCCCGGGTACCTAATTTTATAAAAATCGGAGCACTCTAAATGCTATACGGTAAGGCGATCGAAATCATTAAAAATAACATTGTGTTAAATGATCGTTGCCACGGTTTATCAATTTTCCTGAAAATCGCCGAAAACTTAAATCGTGTTTTTGAGAGCTTAGACGTCGTCAGAGCGTAAAAACACAGAGGATCTTTCTTGTTGGAAATTACCTCAGAAACAAAATCATGTATCGATTTTTTCGATACCTTGATTACCTCAGAAACAAAATCATGTATAGATTTTTTCGATACCTTGCATCGTTTTCGATATATATCGAAATAATCGATTTTGGGGCCCTTTCCCCCTCCCCTGAATTTTGCACAGCATGGGGACTTTTAGGTGGTCATTACTGACACCAAGACGAAGCGATTAAGCCCAAAAAACCTTTGATAAGAATTTGTTCTTCCAATAATCACCCATTACCTGGACTAAAGCGCGGCGAGAGCATTTTACGCATATCTTAAAATGGACTTTTGTGGCATTAGGACTGCAGATAAGCCAAAAATAATGAAAGTTTTAGCCCTTTAAGGGCCAAAAGTGGCCATTTTACATCATAATTGACTATTAAAACATCCAAAAATTCATATTTGGTACTTACGCCCTTTTTGCCGATGAGGGGCCACTTAGAGTCAATTTTTTTCAAAATGCTTGTTATGGGTCAATTTTTTAGACCACAAAGAAAAATCGACCGTTCGCACAAAAATATACTCATTTTTGAAAAATAAGAATCACCCTAGTGCAAGTGTTTCAGAGTGGCTCTCTGGACACAGAAATTGATTTAAAACGGTTTCCTCTGGAAGGATTTGCACGATAAGGAAACTGACACATAACAGAAATATTCAAGGTATTATGGGAGATTCCTATCTAAATTGAGACATATCTCTGTGTTTCCTTAGAGAAAGTGACAAAGAAGACAGGAATCTCCAACTTTACGTTTCAGCAGTTATGTGAGTTTATTAGTGAATTTTAAACTTTCTTACAATGGGTCTGTTGCAAACTTTTGCTACAACGATTGAAAGATGTTTATCTGAAGTGAAATCGCCTGAAAAGTCCAATGGTGGCGTCAGAAAGTCATAACATGCAATAATAAACTCACAAGAGGCGTTTAATGAAATCCAAGATGGCGGAGAAATATCGAGCAATCTGTATGCATGCACCGTGCACATCCAAGGATGGCCAACTTTAACAACCTCACTGGAGGTAGAGGTTATGTGTTTGTTTACATTGTGATTGGTTGTGATCGATATTGTGAGGTTGGCTATCCTTGGATGTTCGTGGTGCATGCATACAAATGGCTCGATATTTCTCCGCCATCTTGGATTTCATTAAACGCGTCTTGTGAGTTTATTATTGAATTTTATGACTTTCTGATGCCACCAATGGACTTTTCAGGCGATTTTACATGAGATTATACACTCTTAATTGTTATAGCAAAAGTTTGCAACAGACCCATTGGTGTGATTTTCGTGATTTTTGCTTGTTTGTACATCTAATTGGACTATTCATTTGCCCACAGCAAAAGTTTGCAAGAGCCCCATTGGAAGCACAGGGACTTATATACTACTCATACTATATTGGACTTATATGTACTATAGCGCAATCGGCGCGGCAGTTTCGCGCCATTACTAATGCATTTTCAAATTTGTTTCGCAGTGACCCTCAAATTATTGTTACTTTTACTCTATCAGAGAGAACATGTTGGGAATTTTCGTTGTTTCTATCTGTTTTCTCGTGAAATTTTACTGAATGATCAATTATGTCTACCTTTATGGCAAAAGTGCGCAACATTGACTGATTCACTATTCAATATCATAGAGCAAAAGTTAGCAAAAGAGCCCCATTCTCAAAATAATGATCAACTTAAATTAAACGTTCATTTTTACACATTACCATACTACTCACATCCATACTTCTATAGACAACTCATTCATCTTTTCTAGTCAAACATGGCGCATACCGCGTGGTATTTCTGCCATTCATTACTCCTGTAGTTTACACACCGCCTTGGGCTGTGTGAAGGTTACGCGCTAGAGTTACAAGAAAAACGTAGACAACTACAGTATGATTGCGCGGACTCAACGATCTAATTATCGAATTTACTTGCTTGATCTGTGACTTCCTGCCGAAAAAAACTTCCTGGCGCAGCGCAGTTGACAGACGTTACCGCGAGACATCGCGAAAAAAAAAATTGCGCGTTGTTATAAATCTCAACTTAATCGATACGCGATGCACACTAGAAGATACATATTTAAACGTTTCAACGAAATGCAAAACGTTTGCCGTTCCATGTATATTTAATGGCATTTTTCAATTCACCGATGATTCCACCGGTTGAGAGAAGATTATAAAGTTCAGTTCCGTGTAAGACTGTAATGCAAGAAAATACTCGCATAAGATGTAATCTTTTATCGACCGGTGGAGTCGTCGATGGTTTTAAAAAACTTGAGGATACTTTAAAAACTCAACGGTGATTGCACCGATTAAGAAAAGATTACAGATGCGACTATTTGAGTGCATTGCAGCCATGAGCTGAACTGAACTGTGTAACCTTTTCTCAAACGGTGGAATCATCGGTAAATTAAAAAAATGCCATTAAATTTACACGATTGA
>VMOF01000379.1:29245125-29292819 GCA_011764245.1 Trialeurodes vaporariorum
TGCACCTTAGTGGCAGTATGTTGAACTACTAGTGCATGCCTAGTTTGCGGTTTTTCCGGTAGAGCGCTAAATGCATATAATAAAGATGATTTTAAACCCAGTTTCCTCGATGTAAATACGAGTGGAGCAAAGTGAGCTTGCAAAATAATTCCAGCGGTAAGGATTAACCTTTAAAGATAGAACACCATCGTGTAAGTCAACATCATCGTAGCTTCTAAGTATTGTTTCGTTTGGGTACCTTCATTTTTTGCATCCAAAATATTATATTTAAATTTTTAATCTGCCCTCCATTAAAACCAGGCAGTAAATGCAACCAGTATTTAATGTATTTAAATTGGTAAAACCAACTTGATGAAGTTAGGATGATGTTTATTCAAAAGTGGTGGTTCCATCTTTATAGTCGTAAGTTGGTGGAAATAGTATACAGTTTTGAGCGGGTTATTAAAAATAGACGATTCTTTAAAGTCATTTCCTGAGTCAAGTGGATTTGGAAAAGTTTTAATGTGTGCGTAAAGCGAATCCTTAATTTTTCAGAATTTTGCACCAAAATCAATTGAATTTATATGAATGCAACAGATCGATTGTAGATAATTTCCTTTGTTGTCAAGGACTTAAATAAATAACATCTGTGAATAATTATTTTCTAGTTATCTGTAAGAAGTTCTTCTCAGACTCTTCGCAAAGTTTTGAAGATCTTTCCAATCAATTATTTGGGGGGGGGGGGTGATCACGGAGGATCGGATCGTTTTGGTATTGTTATCGTAATCGTTTACATATAACCTTATGGGTGGCTCAACTGATTGAATCGTTATGAGCCCCTCGTAACGATTGAAATGGACGAAAGGGAACGCTGAGTCGGGGGCTATGGTAATCTCAATCGTTTGAAGTAGGAAGAGGTGAGGAGGGGATCACCTGCTCGATCGAGTTGCGCAGAAGCAAGCCCATTTGATTTAATGCAAACGATAACGATAACAATACCCAAAATGATCCGATCCTCTGTGATCACCTCCCAGGTGTTCAATCAATTGTATTGGTATTACAAAATTTATTAATACATGCTCCAATATAATCAATAATCAGTAGAAAAGGCAACAAAAAGATACGGAGGACAAGGTTTTGGGTGATGCAGAATTAAAAGGTTCACCTATACTGAAAGACACATTTTTTCAGCACCAAAGGCATTTTGGATCTAGGAAAATTTTAAACCGTAACTACTGAATAGACTTACTTTCTATGTTTTTACACTTTAACCCTCTGTTCTCATTTTCAGCTCTTGAAGCGAATCCGGCCGCTCTTAATGAGCATTTGCCAGCACAAGTTAGAGTGTTTGGCATCAAACGAGTCACCAAGGGATTCAATAGTAAAAATAGTTGCGACGGTCGAACATATTCCTATACTTGTCCAACATTTGCATTTGCTCCAAGCAACGTTACTCCGTCTGAAGAGTATAGAATAGATGCGGAAACTCTAGCCAATGTTAACAAAATACTAAAAATGTATCAAGGGACAAGATGTTATTATAATTTCACGTCTAAAAGGTAATTTTTTTATCTTTTTCTCTTCCATTTTCTATTTTACCTGAGTAAATGGTGACAGTTTAATGCAGGATGCCTTTCTTGCATTTCCTCATTTTTGAGTAAGCCTTAATTTTGGAGGAACAAATTTTATAGGATTGAAATTTTGACTTTGCTGATTAATTAAACATTTTTGAATCAATCGAATCCGGTGTAAACCAGTGGCGTAAGTAGGCATTTTTTTAGGGAGTGGTTTAGTGGTGGTGGGGGAGGGGGTGTGCAGCCCCCTACTTGGAGAAAAAACTTCGGTTTGTATGGAACACCGAGGGTGTTCGGTTCCAGCAGCCAAAGTTTTCGGTTGTGAGTACCGAACTTCAGTTAGGAAGTATGTACCAAAGTCTTCAGTAGGAACAAAATGTGAGTCATAGTATTAGTCACACTTACTGAAATCTTCGTTACTCCTAACTGAAGTTCGATCCTCACAACTGAAAACTTTGGTTACTGTAACCAAATTTCCATACGAGCAGAAGTTTAGTTCTCATAACCGATTTTTTTTTCTTTGTGTGGACTTTATAAGTTGAGCCCCTGAAGCAGCTAATTAGGGTTTGCCCTTGCTGAGAAAACTTTCTGACTAGGTGCCTGGTTTTGCATGTCGATATCTTTGGAGGAGCTTTTAAGTCGTTAACTATAAGTGCCTTCAACACTCTCCAAAGTTCTTAGTTTGGGAAACATGTTATGCTTATGGATCAAATTTGGCTAAATCCGTTTTTCATCCCAAAAAAACAAGCAATATTTTTGAATTCAGACTCTTGAAAATGTCAGGGCAAGTTACTTATGTCGCTAGCTTTTATATTCTTACCGAAAAGAAACCACATTCTAGTTTTAGTTACAAAGTGGATTTAGTCACCTTTTTTGATCCTACACGCTTTAAGTAATGCAAACTTTCCGTGTACTTTTTGATTTTATCTGTTTTGAAATTTCAGGAGGCCTAACGATCCAAGCTGTAATAGGCACATGAAAAGTGTGTTTTGCAAAGAGCCGTACGAGATGGATGGGTTAGAATTAGTTGAAGTTACTGTTTTTGGTGAGTATGTTTTACCAGAGCATAACCCCAAAATGCCATCAGTGGGTAGCTTGATGGTTTGTCTATTGCACATTCATGAAAAGAGACGAAAAAATTTATACAGTGTTGAGCAAATGTAATTCCAGTCCATAAATATTTGACCTATAATTCTAACCAGAGGTCGTTTTAAAAGTGTATGCGCACCTAGACGGATAATCTTTGGAATTTTCCAATCTTATTTCTTGTATCGCATGGTGGAAATAAATAAAATTGAATTTGAACTTTGGATTTTCTCTGAGGAATGCTTTGTAAGTTGAAATTCTAAGTCGGTGGCAAGTTTTGTTTTGATTTGAAGGAATGAAAATTGGAAATTTCTGTGCATACACTTCTGAAACAAACTCTAACAAAGTTTTTTTTTTTTTTTTTTTTTTTCATTTATTCATTGTGCTGTTTCAACAACTGATTTGCAATTTTCATTCGGTTCAAAAAAAAATGTTCAAAAAATTCTTGATTGACCACAATTTAGTCGGTCTGTCAGGGTGTCTACTGGTCCGGAAAGTCCGGAATAGGTACTTACTTTTCGAGGTCGGTCCGGAAGTACTGTAAAAGTACGGAATTTTCGTGAGAGGTCCGGAATTTTTCGCTTTTTGTGCCGCGCGTTCAATCAAATCGCCTGAAACTTATAAAGTATGCAATTCCCGCGCGACGTCAAATTAGAACAACATTCGCCCGTGAGAGCGCGGTTGTGCAGCCACCTGACCTTCAAGGCTTCAAGCCACCAATGAGCATTAAGTACCCTTTAAAACAATGAGTAATCGCGATGTATTTGCAGTATTCAGGGAGCGGGAAAAGGATTTCTTTGAGTGGGATCGGGTTAATGCTAACTGCGCGGTCATCGCATGTGCCACCAAAATGGTGTCATCGCGATTACTCATTTTTTTAACGGGTACTATGAGTTTTGCGTTTCGTGACTACGTCATCATGCGTTTCGCGCTCGAAATTTTCCTAACCTTTAAACCAAAATCCCAAATATTCGAAATTTTGTGGTGTTGTGATGGGCGATTGGGCGAACCACCAGGGCGTAGACCGCGGCAATGATGTGAACAGATTCGGACCAGGATGGAGGATTATTATCACAGAATAATACAATCAGAACGGAAACTCCCATAAGAGCCAATGGAAGCAAGTTTGGAATTTAACGGCACCAATAGGCAACGCTGTGGTCCTATACCCCAACATGGCGGACGAGTGTGATTTGTGTTGAAACTAATTTATTTCTGTAAATTCTGGGAAGAAATCTTAATTTTCCGGCCTCACTTTTATTCTAATGGCGTTTAATTCAGAATGAAAATTTCGCGAATCATGCCCTATTTTCTTTTTTTCGCGCGCGAATCCAGATGTAAACATCCTATATCCCAACATGGCGGACGCGAAATGAATTTGCTTCAAAATCCGACAGTGTTTCCGTTCTGATTGTATTATTCTGTGTTATTATGTTGCCCCGCCGCGCCGGAGCGCTGGCGTGCGTCGCGTCGCTTCGTGAAACCCTCCGCTCGCGCAGTGATTTGACCCCTAATAATGGGGAAACCAATGAGGTATCACTTTAGAGTGGCAGCGGGCTGGTCCACCTTGTGCCACAGAGGGTAGAAGGAATCCCGGGAAAAAGCGGAATTTGGACGCAGATTTCAAGGTTTGAGGTTAACTTTTGTAGGTCGTTTCCGGCGATGCCCGCGAGTTTGTTTACGGAACGACCTACAAAATTTAACCTCAAAATCGATTTTTACGGCAAGATGGCGGGCGCCCTAGGTGACAACAATGAACCAGCGGAACGTTCCTTGATGTGCCACTCTAAAGTTATAGCTCATTGGGGGAAACCAACGACCCCGGGCCCTTTTTAGCCCCCTCCCTCCCTCCTACCATGGCCGGTTCAAAGCTGATACAGCTCCTTATCAGATCCATACATTATTTTTATATTTTTATACAAAACGTGTGTTAATAAAGAGATAGCTTAAATTATCGCAAGCTGAAACCTGCTAAAATTCTCCATCCGATTCATACTTGTCTTATTTATTTATTTATTTATTATTATTTTTTTTTACTTGAATTTGAAGGGAGGTCAAAATAAAGAGATATTTTCATGACAAGTAGTTGTTTCCGCGGACCTTTTTTCCCATTTTACGGGGGCGCATCATTTCATGGGGATCAGTAAGAAAGAAAAAAAGAAGAAGAAAAGGGACCAAGGAAAATAGAAGAAGAGTATTATGAAAAAACGAGGATGAGAAAGTTGATTTTTTTTTTTCATTTTTGTTGGGAAAAAAAGGCTGATGGAAAAACAAAAAGAATGAGAGGTGTTCCATCCCCCCCCCCCCCCGCATGGAAGTTCTTATAGCTTGCGTCCCAGAAAAGATTGGATTTGACACTTCTATGGTTTTCATGAAAACATCAGCTTCTCACTGCTACTAACCAATCAGGTTGCCCTATCTGAGGATGGAAGCTGATGTTTTCATTCAAACCTACAGTTGTCAAGTCCAATCATTCTTGGGACAGCCTATACCTCACAATAACAACTGATTCGAAGATTCTTAATATAATTTTCTCCTTTTCATTTTCTTTTACCTCTGCCCTTCTGCACTTAATTAAATATATTCTGAAATGCACTTTTGATGATATTTTTTAAAAGCACGCGTAATTGAGGGCTAAATTTTATTTTTGAGCGATATCGCACAAGATCACTACCTAGGAAGTACGGATCGTCCCGAAAAGGTACTTAAAAAGTACTGAATTTTTTCCCAAGAAGAGGTCCTTAATTTTTTTAAAAAGTACTGAAAAAGTACTTAAAAAATACTTAATTTTCTCGAGTGGATTTCAGTAGACACCCTGGTCTGTTTTCAAATCAATTAATAACTGTTTATTGTACAGCTTAGCCCTACATTTATTGGGTCTACTAACAAAACTGAACTTAGGTTTTAATTTCGCTTGCTTCACAGGTCAAAGTTTTATGTTACATCAAATTCGGAAAATGGTTGGACTTGTAATGGCAATAGCCAGAGGGTTAACTCCAGTTGAAACTATGACAAAAGCATGGCAAAGTTCTCAAAAAATTGATATTCCTATCGCGCCTGGCTTAGGTTTAATCTTAGAGCAGGTAAGGTCTCATCGTATTTTACTGTCTTCTCTGCATTCTTCTTATCTTTACTTTTCGTTGCTTCGTATCAGAAAAAATACTTTCAGTTTTTACAGATGGAAACCTTATTGTATAATATTCCTATTGTCAGAAATATAATAATTCTCATCTTGGGTTTTTTTCTAGCTTTGATTTTCACCATTAATTTTATCAATCCGTATCAGAGAAGATTCTCATCTTAGAACAACCGAGTCTGACTGTCAACTTTTCATCTTGAAGCTAGAGTCTTTGTATATGTATCAAAGAGTCTTGCTATGGCAATGTATAACTTCTGATCAGCTGCTAGTTTTTTGGCTGCCACAGAGCTGCCAAATCTATTCTGTTCTATCTTTGTAGCAACTTCTCAATAGACTGTTTTAGTAGAGCCATATATTGTATAGGTTGCTGTCCAAGGGCCTCTGATTCCAAACAAACTCTGGTTCAATGTAATTTCCCCCTAACAAGGGGAAGGCAAAGGTGGGCCCGCTCCGAATGGAACGGGACTTGCGCAAAAACATAGGCCTTGGGGTCCTAATGAAGGGGCTTACAGCACTTTTTGTGAATGGGCCCCTGAATTTGCAAAATTTTGATTTTAAAATGAGCCCCCGGGACGGCGGATTGTTATGTAGCCGAGAATCATGGCCCTACCTACAAGCAGAGTCGTAGCGTAGCGGCAGTGTAGTGGACTCCGGAATGCAACATCCTGAGATCGATCCCTACTGTTGGTGCATATTTTTTAACGATATTCATGCTCATCTTCATTTACTGTGTTTTTTGTTTCTTCTTTAATTTTTGTTTCTCGTTTGTTCTTTGTTTTTGTTTTTTTGTAACACCGTTTGAATCGAATTATTCCGCGGCTTTTTCATCCAGTACATAGTTACTAGTGTTACCACTATAGGTATACTTGTAAGTACATAGAAGTTAAGAAAATATTAAAAGTATCAAACAGAAAGTGTAAATTGGTCAACAAAACTTTTTTTTTGCCCCTTTTTTCAAGCGATGTTGTCTTTCTTTTCCAATATCTTCTTAACTACCACGTAAAAACACAGTGTATAGTAGGTAACAGTGCATATTCACGATGAAAAAGCCACGGAATAATTCGATTCAAACGGTGTTACAAAAAAACAAAAACAAAGAACAAACGATAAACAAAAAACAAAAAACATGGTAAATGAAGATGAACATAAATATCATTAAAAAATATTTACCGGTGACAGGGATCGAACTCAAGACGTTGCGATCCGGAGTCCACTACACTGCTGCTACTCTACGACTCCGCTTGTAAGAAGGGCCATGATTCTCGGCTATATAGCAATCCGCCGTCCCGGGGGCTCATTTCAAAATCAAATTTTGCAAATTCAGGGGCCCATTCACAAAAAGTGCTGTAAGCCCCTTCATTAGGACCCCAAGGCCTATGTTTTTGCGCAAGTCCCGTTCCATTTGGAGCGGGCCCATCTTTGCCTTCCCCTTGTAAGTGGATTTTTGAACGGAAATTTTGACTATTCCATCAAGCAATTAATGCAACCTTTTTGCAATTATGAATTCTACATCCTAAAAAATGTTTAATTATGCCTGGTTCCTTGTCTGGAACTGCCAAAATCAATAAGATATAATTACAGATTAAACATTGCATTTAGAGGTTAGAACTGCCCGAAATCCCGCCAATTCCACAACAACAACAATAACATTTGGGTGATTCCAACCTCCAATTGCATCGTTTAATCTGTAACATCTTGTTGATTTTCACAGTTTTGGCCGTGGAACCAGGCATAACTAAGCATTTTTGAGGATTTAGAATTCATAATCGCAAAAAGGTTGCATTAATTGTTTAATTTTAAAAGCCTAAAGAACCTTATTCAAAATGAGCCTTTTTGGCCCTGAGGAATTTGTTTTGGATTATTCTTCCAATGGATAGAGCATCGTTTCGCGGTTCTAAAACTGGGTTTGTTTTTGTCTTAGCCCCTCTAGGAGCGGCGGGGGAGGGGGTCAAAGTTGAAACCTATTTTCGTCAATAACTTTTCACCAAATTAAGCTACGACTCTCAACTTTAAACCAAAATGTTCAACGTAAAAAGAGCTTTCTTTTAATGTATATGATAGTGTATTTATCTCAATTTTCAAGGTAAAAATTGCAATTTTTGTTTTTTACAAACCCAAAATTTTTAAAATTTACAATTTTTAAAGATGAATACCATCTTCGATTTTTTTCAAAAACTATCTAAAAGAAAGTCCTTTCTTTGTTCTTTCAAATGGCGCAAAGTTCGTTTGTCGGCAATGAATACTCTCGGAGATATGATCGGTCAAAGTTGGCAAGGTCGCGAAAATTCTTGAAAGTTGCGCGCTCCAAGGGTTCGTATTTTGCGCCTCCTTACGTACAGTCACGAAAGTTGAAAACGAGCTTATGCAAGTTGTCAGAATGACTTTTGCGCAAGGGGGTGGGTATTTTGGGTGGCGTAGGGGCATAATTATCGACGGAACCCGGTATGCAGCGTTGCCAGATGTTGTCGAAACTAACATACGTTATGTGTAGGAATACATAAATAAAGTTGGATGGAATAGTCGGAATTTATGTTCTGAAATTTGGCAAACACAGCTGAAAATATGGTTAGTGGTAAACTGACGGATGAGAGATTTTGTAAGTACTATGTATCTCTTGCCTGACAGCCGCCTTGCACAAGCAGCTTCGAAATTCATCGGCTCCGCTTATCTCCGCTACCTCACCTACAAATGGGATGACATCTGATAAAAGTGCTATCTTTATCACACAGATAATGCACCGAATTGATACCGATGACATAAATTCCGATTATTCCATCCAACTTTATTTATGTATTCCTACACATAACGTATGTTAGTTTCGACAACATCTGGCAACGCTGCATACCGGGTTCCGTCGATAATTATGCCCCTACGCCACCCAAAATACCCACCCCCTCGCGCAAAAGTCATTCTGACAACTTGCATAAGCTCGTTTTCAACTTTCGTGACTGTACGTAAGGAGGCGCAAAATACGAACCCTTGGAGCGCGCAACTTTCAAGAATTTTCGCGACCTTGCCAACTTTGACCGATCATATCTCCGAGAGTATTCATTGCCGACAAACGAACTTTGCGCCATTTGAAAGAACAAAGAAAGGACTTTCTTTTAGATAGTTTTTGAAAAAAATCGAAGATGGTATTCATCTTTAAAAATTGTAAATTTTAAAAATTTTGGGTTTGTAAAAAACAAAAAATTGCAATTTTTACCTTGAAAATTGAGATAAATACACTATCATATACATTAAAAGAAAGCTCTTTTTACGTTGAACATTTTGGTTTAAAGTTGAGAGTCGTAGCTTAATTTGGTGAAAAGTTATTGACGAAAATAGGTTTCAACTTTGACCCCCTCCCCCGCCGCTCCTAGAGGGGCTAAGACAAAAACAAACCCAGTTTTAGAACCGCGAAACGATGCTCTATCCATTGGAAGAATAATCCAAAACAAATTCCTCAGGGCCAAAATGGCTCATTTTGAATAAGGTTCTTTCCGTTCAAAAATGCGCTAATGGGAAAAATACATCGAATCAGAGTTTGTTTGGAACCAGTGTGCCTCGGACGGCAATTGATACGATATTGCTCTACTAAATCAGTTTATTCACCACACTCAAGGGTATTGCTGTGTTTTTAACTGAAAAATCCGTAAAACTCTTGAATTAAATACTGTTCTTATTAATTAACAGTACAACTGACCCATTACTCATTAGTCTTTATGTTTACTATTTGTTTGTTTTTAATGTGCCTCATCAATTATTTAATCATCATTAATTTTTCTTCCTAGGTTCACTATGACTCGTACAATAAGCGGTATAGCACAGATGGTATTCATGGCTCATTAGACTGGCATGAATTAGAATCTGAAATTCAAGAATTCAAGACCAAAGTTCTAATACCTCACATTGTAAAAACAGAGAAAGAAGAGAAACCGTATCCTTTCATCACTCCTTTTATAAATTCTGAAAATTTTCATATTTTTTTCAGGTCCCTAGCATTCAGGGCTGCTGTTTTGCATACAATTGATGGTATTTTTCTATTCACGGATGATTCCACTGATTGAGAAAAGATTACAGTGCTCAGTTCAGCGTATGACTGTACTGCACAAAAATACTCTGATTTATAATCTTTTCTCAATCAGTGCAATCTTCATTTAGTTATCAAAATATCCGCTAGTTTTTTTAAGTTATCGACGACTCTACCGGTTGAGAAAAGTTTACAGATACGAGTATTTTCATGCATTGCAGTTATAAACTAAACGAAACTGTGTAATCTTTTTTCAGCTGGTGAAATCAGCGGTGAAATGAAAAATGTCACTAATTATATGCAAAACGGCAGCTCTGCTAGCATTAGCCGTATCCTAGTCCTAGATTCCAGGTCAATATCATCCATTTAAACCGGATTCATGCTAGTTTTAAGAATCGTCCACACTTGTGGACGCCAGGTCTAAAAAGGTAAACCTGTCCAGATAGATCAATGACAAAAAACAGCCAATTTTAACTCTGTTATGGCCCCTCAAAATCCTGAACCAATGGGGCAGTAGCAAAAGTGTGTTGGTGAAAACAAAAATTGTGTGTTTTTTATAATGAAAATGATAGTACTTGATGAGCTGAGAACAAAGGTGCCTTGGCTTTTTCTCTAAAAGTCCCGGTTTTGGAGATATACAAGTATGAAGTTGCAAAAAATCGTGTGTGAATTCCCATTAAAAACAATGTATTTTGGGCAAAAATCTCATCTCCGGTACATTTTTTGAGTTTGGGTGTGGAATTTGTAAGTTTTTAGCAGTGATGGAAACCGTAATTGAACCGTAACCAAAAACCGAATTGAACCGGTCGTTTTCCACGAACCTTAATGTGAACCGAAACCAAAATTCTGAAGAATCCGCGAACCGGTATTGAACCGAAACCGAAATAAAACAACCTCAAACCGAAATGGTAAACGGTTCAATGGGTCTGTTGCAAACTTCTGCTACAACGATAAAGAGTGTTTCATCGTATGTACAATCACCCGAAATGTCTATTGGTGACATCAGAAAGTCATGTAATGCGATAAGAAATTCACAAGAGACGTTTAATGAAATTCAAGATGATGGTAAAGTATCGAGCAATCATTATGCATGCACCTTTAACAACCAAGGATTGCCAACGTTGACATCCTCACAGCTTCAGAGGTTATGTGTTTATTTACGTTGTGATTGGGTGTGATCGATATTGTGAGGTTGGTTATTCTTGGATGTTTGTGGTGCATGCATAGAGGTTGCTCGATATTTTACCGCCATCTTGGATTTCATTAAACGTCTCTCGTGAGTTTCATACTGCATTTTATGACTTTCTGATGCCACCAATGGACTTTTCACGCGATTTTACATGAGATTGAACATTGTTTAGCGCTGTTGCAAAAGTTTGCAACAGACCCATTTCGGTTCTTCAAACTTCGAACCGAAATTGAACCGAAACTGTTTTTATGGGTTCAAATAGCTGTTTTTACCAAACAGCCTGTTAGATTTTCGTTAGATGCTAGATAACGCCCTCATTGTGACCCTTCAAAATCCATGCATTTCCTAAAAATCGCCTGCGATTAAATTTAAAAAATGAAAAAGTGAAAAAAATCTTAGACTTTTTTAGACAACATTCAATTTCGGTTCAATTACGGTTCATAGATTGAACCGAAATTGAACCGTATTTTAAGCGGTTCATCTCAGTTGAACCGAACCGAAACCAAATTTATGCGCCACGAGTCGAACCGAACCGTAATTGAACCGAAATGTCATATGGTAATGCAAACCGGTTTATAAATTCAATTTCGGTTTCCACCCCTGGTTTTTAGTGACTCTATCGTTTTTTTTTTTAGGGTTTTACATCAGAATTGACCCATTTATGACCTGTAGCATATGTGTGCAACAGGGGCCATTGTCAACTATTTGTCAAGGTCATTATTGTGCTTAGTTCAGATAGACCTTAAGATAAAGCATATCTACAGTCGAGGGCATATTCAGGGGTGGAAAATGCAGAAATAAGAGCAAAAAATAGTTGAAAACTTTGTTTAAGCCATTATACTGTAGTTTTCCAATCAGAGTTACGGGAGAAACACAGTTTTATTAATTGCCACTAGTCTGGGAAGAGTTCACACTGAAATGAATTAAGTACATTTCACGCAAGGGAGGAACCATTCAATCCACGAGCAAACCAGAGACATGTTTCGGCCTTTATGGGCCTCTTCAGTCTGGTGCAGCTGTTGAGTGACAGACTAATGCGCATTAGCAGAGCACATAAATGCTTGTCTTACTTGCATTAGCGAGTTCCTAGTCAAAATGACTTCTAGCTTGGTTTGTGTGATAAGAGGACAACTTTAACCATGATGAAAGTGAGAACGGTGCAATTAGCCCGGCTAGCTATGCATCACTGCAAATCAGTTGTTTGTAACAGCATTTTCCACTAAAAGCAAAAATAAGAGGGAATCAGACGGGAAACTGTCGTCTCATGTTTTACTTTTTGTTCTCAAGCTTTATGTTTTATTTTTCCTTAACATTCACCATTTTAGTATGTTACGGTTTATTACTGAAGATTTAACTCAACACACGTACGACGTCATGGAGTCAAGCGAGGCAAACGAGGTGGATGGACTGATGGCTCTTGGTGAAGCAGCGAACATCATCGAACTGGAAGACAAATCAAACAATCACTCTTATCTCCACGACAATTTGAATACTCTAGCTCAAGCAGCGCAATCCGTTAGCCCTGAGAAAGTTAATGTAAAGTCAGGAAACTCGGAGCAAAAACCTCTGTCGTAATGTTCCTGCACTCCACCTCACGGTTTTTCAAGGTAGATTCAACGTCAAGATAAAAATGTCAACCTGTCCGGTGTGGATGTTGAGGAGTCGTACAGTGTGTTATGAATGAACTTTGTTCATCGATTCTGATAGTGCATGAGCACTGTCTTCCTCTAGCACTTCATTTTTTCTCTCATAATCATCGCTTCTATGTACCATTACTTAAGGAACAAGACTGCTTATCTGATATTAGGAAGATGTCGTAGGATTTAAGCCATTTGCATCATAATTAATTTTATAAAAGTTGCTTGGCAACAGTGCGCTTATGTGCTCATTTTGAGCAAGTAGCGCTCCTAGCGGCAAGACTGAGGAAGTTGAGTGAAGCGAGTAATGCTATCTATCGCTATCTACCAGAAAACACTTCAAGCTCTTGAGCATCGTCACATCGCTTTCGTTCTGTTGCTGAGTTAAGGGCTGATCAAAAAAGAGCTTCCACACTGTTTGGCATAATAAAGATGTACTGGCGGCAAATTAAAAAATATCAGTTGACTCCTTAATTTTTGGTTCAGGTAGGCCACCTGTAATTCTTGAATTCATTGTGATAAGTACTGCAGGTTGCCTACCTGATCCAAAAACTAAGGCATATTCTGACATTCTTTAATTCGTTGTCTGTACAAATCCAAGGTGTACAGTTAGCATATCCAATCGACTTCAACTAAAGCTGTCTCATTGTTACCATTGCAAAGTCCCCGGTTTGCAGTTACAAAACTGGTATCAAGACCGGTGGTCGTCATCCTGGTTATTTATTCCGTAACCAAATGTCTAGTAGATATTTCAAGCCTTTTTTTAATTTTTTTAGTTGAACTACTTAGGCAATAATGTCTTTAGTTCTGAAAGGTAAATGGTATAGACTGGTACCGGTATGCGGTGTGTAATGAAAAGTACAAACAACAGTAAGAATTTTATGGACAATCTTCTTACAGTGTTGCTCTTGTTTTTTTGCAAATTATTTTGGCCCGTCTCCTCTGCGTGTTTCTTGTTGATAGTGCAGGATAAGTGGTCTATTTTCTTAAGCAACAAAAGTTGGATCATGTCGGAGGATACGAGTGAATGGTTCAGACAAAATTCTCCTATCCAAGACGATGTTTGCTCATCTTCTGAGCTATTATTTTTTGCCCTCCTGTTTTTATTATTAATTGAAATTGTATGTCTTAGTCTTTAATTAATCAATTAGACATAATAAAATTTTTATATTTCCACTTAAAATTGTTTTTTTCTCTTAATTTTGGTTCGAGTTCTAATTATTTTTCATCCGGGTTGACTTACATCAGAGGTCTCTCACATGGATTGTGGCGCTTTGAAAAGTCCTTGAATATCCTCAATTTTTTTACGTTTTTCATATGCTTAAATATCCTTGAATTTTGATGAATTTGTCAAATTTGCTTGAAAATCCTTGAAAATGGTCGGCTTGAGCTCATTAGCTAATCTTTTTGTTGATAATTTTGTTTGTGTGCCTGAGGAATGTCATGTCGCGTTGGTTGCAAATTCGTGAGAAAGTATGCAGGACTTAGCAGGAACTTTTTTCTCTCTTTTTTACTTATATGTATACTGCTCTCCTCTGATTAGTGCACTCTTATGTGAAAATTGACTCGAGTTTTTTCTGCCTCTGGAAAATTGGTATAAAAAATACTACGTTTTTGCTTGTCGGAAGTTCTTGAAATCTTGAGGAAAGTCCTTGAAAATCCTTGATTTTTCTTTAAAAAATCTGCCATGAATCATGGCAAGAATGCAATAATCAATACAGGAATGCAAAATTTAAATTTTCCAAAACGCGGGAAGTTTTCATGCAATCTGGGAATTTGCCCTTAAAGGAATCTCGACAAATTTCCGTATTAAAAAGTGAAAACTGATGACCTTTCTTTATGTTCTCAAAAAATGACCATTATTTTTCAAATTTTGTGGCCATTTTCCAGAAAAAATGTTTTTGCCGGGCAAATTTCCTCACTTTCATGGGATTCACAGATCAGACAGTTTTTGCACATCTGAGTCATTATGTAGTAATAAAATGGGAGTAGTGAATAACTGCGGCCCAATCATTTACTTCTCCGTTAAGGCAGTCTGTGAGATGAGTGATGCCATTGGTAGAGAATTGAAAACTTGGCTGTTGCCGTGTTGACCTTCAATAAAGTCCCTGTTTTTAAGCTTAAATAGGCTGTAACTTATAGGACTCTGCAAAATGTTTACCATAGTCACTGCCAAGTTTTACAATCCTCAACCTCTAGTTTGGATTTTTATGTTAGTCCATCAGCCAGCAGTTAAATTTTTTTCCATTTGGCCGCAATTTTCCTCCGGCGCCCAGTGGCGGATCAGCAGGTCAGGGCTTAAAAACCTTTAATTTTGGCTTTTTTCAACAGAAAATAGCCCTTAACTGCTTCCCAAGATCCTTTAAACTTCGATTTTCATAGGTGCCCCCTCCCCCTCCCCCTAACACCCCCTGGCCACTGCCTAAGTCTCTTAATTTAGAGTGCTCGATATGCAACAACGTATAATCATTAAGGGGCCTTCTGAAATGTAATTTTGAAGATATGACAGAGGCAGCCTTGCTGGACTTCTCTTGTGAAAATTTGGCATAAGCTCGGTTTGTTTGCCCATTATTTTTTAACCTTTAATTGAGGAATCTTGACAAATCCATTTAAAAGTCGTTTGAAATGAGGGTGCAAGTGTTATGTTATAGAGTGCGGTCATTTGGACACGGAATTTCTTTTGCTAGTTTTTATGTGATAAAGAAACTGACCTCTGCCGGATAGGTCCAATCAAAATTTTCTCACCTGGCAGGTGATCACAGAGGAACAAATCAAAATCATTATCGTAATCAGACGGAATCAATGTTTGAAAAGTTAAAGAAGAAGAAATAAAATACTAGCATTTTTATTTCTTCTTCAAATCTGAGCAGATTTCGATAATTTCTTTGGTTAAATACGATAACAATTTTGATTCAATCCATGGTGATCAGTGATCATCCCTGGATAATTGTGCTAAATCACTTGAAATTCTGAGTCCAGGTAGCTGCGCTGAAACACTTACACTTCTTTTTCAAAACCAGTTACAATTGAGCCACTCATCACAATTTTTGCTTTAAATTTAAAAATAAGAGGTAAACAAAGTAACAAACCGTGCATGCTTTGTGTCGCTTCTCTACGGTAAAATCATGGTATAATGTTATTATGGTTCGTTGATATGCAATCACTCTTCGCTTCGGAAATTAATTGGCGCCTCAAATTTGAAATCACGCGACCATCATTCACCGGGTCCTCTCAACGGTGGCCGAGTTTTGAAATCGATGCGAAGGCTGTTGTTGCCAGATCATGCAGACAAATCAATAAATTTGACATTGGTTTAAATAGGCAGGTTGTACCTTTTTATACAACATTTTGCATCACCCGAACACTAGAACGTAAACATACAGCCGTAACATAACCAAAGTGTCGAGCAAAACACGGATGGATGTCGCCCAGTAGAAGACTATGGACGAAGTTCCAATTGACAAGGAAAAATATGAGAAGTGCGTGAAAACATTGATAATTGGAGCTGGAATCTCTGGACTCTCAGCAGCAAATCATTTAGTTAAAAACAATGACTTAGACTTCATTTTACTCGAGGCAAAGGACAAAATTGGAGGACGGATAACAAGCGTCGAAATTCGTAAGTCAATGGCTACATCACTTTCTCCCAATACTTTTTAAATGCTTCCTTCTTCTTTTCGTGGGTTATTTTCAATTTTCATGGAAGCCCAGTGCTTGTGTAGTTAATGAGCGGATTACATTGTATCCGGAATTCGTTGCTTACCCCTTGAAGGAATGTAAACACACACACCTGATGTGTTACAGACTGATGACCCCACCATAAAAATATTATTGTTAATCTGCGTAGTATATAAATGCGGTGCCAAATTCAACAACTGTGATGCGATTCAGTGTTGCATTGAACCTTACCGCTCATCGAAGTGTTTCTCTGGCTCCCTCTACAATGAATTGGATGCAACAGGCGAAACATGGATCAAATTTGTTTCACCTTCCTTTTCGAGGCGGATTTAAGCGTTGCAAGCTAATAGGAAACCGTCTGAATACTTGTTTATGGAGGAAACACATATCATGTTGTATAATGTTATTTTTTCATCAAAGAAAACCTCCAGAGACTATTGCCCAAATCATTACTCGAGAATTTGAGGAGATTTACTGGTTGACGATCTCACTGTCTAAAGGTAAACAAATGGCAAGAACAGAATCATCAAGTACATCTATCCCTATATTTTTAATCCAGCTTCAGCTACAGTTCAATTGTTGAATTTAGCAACGTATCTACTAGGCTAATTTTTTGATAGGAAAACGACAGAACACTACATTTTCTTATCGAGGTTAGCCAGCCCGGTTCGAGTGTTCCATTGAACGGAACAGAACTTCCTGAACGACATGATGAGTCTGTTGACAACCTGTTTCAAAAGGGAGGGTCCCTTTCTTTTTACTCTTTGTTAGTTATTAAACCAGTTTTGTTTGAATTATTTAAGAATGTTCCTCTGTTTTTTGTTTTTTTTTTCTGTCCATCAGAAGGAGAAAAGTTTGAACTAGGTGCCAACCGAATCCATGGCGTGCTCGGAAATCCAATGTATGAGATAGCAATGATACACAATTTAATTGACATCATTCAAATTCCGAAACCGCACAAAGTGGTAGCGGCCCTTGAAGATGGAAAGCAAGTGCCATTTAGCATCCTCCAGGTAGTGTAGCCTTTTACTTATTCACTCTATTTTATTTGAAAATGGGGCTGTTGCACACTTTTGCCGTAAGCGATTTATTAGTCGATTCTGGTGTAAAAACCTCCGAAAATAACGATGGCAGCACTAAAAACTTCCGAAATCCACTCCTAAACTCTCTAAACGCTTTTATTTGTGTGAGCGTAATGGTGGCTTAGGGCAGTAATAATGGACGGTTTTCATCTAACAATACTGTAATTCCATCTAGAAGTGACCAATAAGAGACGACTTTCATTTGACAATGGTGTCACAAGATGTTACGATACCATTCATCGAATGTGGATCACTACTCTGATGACTAATTACTCTGTGAATCATCCTTGTCAGCATAGAGAGAGTAGCAAAATTAGGATAGGAATCTCCCATTATTACTGCCCTATGCCACCATTACACTTGCGCAAATAAAAGCGTTTTTTGAGTTTAGGAGTGGATTTTGGAAGTTTTTAATGCTGCCATCGTTATTTTTGGAGGTTTTTACATTAGAATTGACTATTAAATCGACTATTAAATCGCTTGTAGCAAAAGTGTGCAACAGCCCCATTATTCTCAGGAAATCTTTTTTGTGTCTGAAATTCTGAAATACATGATTCACATGGGATTCTCGAAATATTGAAACATAGAAACATAGAGATAGTATATAATAAAAACCACGCACTAGCCGAATGCGCGGTGGCTGAACTTTTCTTTGGAACTGAACACGAATGACATAGGGAGCATGAGAGAGCACCATTCAACATTGACCTTACATTGACTGATGCAACTCCAATGCTTCGGTCTCTTTGGGCGAAAACCTCAACACCTTTGCTCATCACTTAACGTATGGTCCATGTTGCAGTGTTTTATTGAGACACCAATAAAGAAAGTTGCTAACGCAGGCAAACATGCGTAAGATAGATAGCGCGTGGTCTCTATTATACAGGGTGTTTCAGGGTTAACATCCGAAACTTCTAGAGCCGATTATTCAAGTAAAAATAAGACTATTTTTTCCAGGCCATAAAATGCTTCCCTTCGGAGCTACGATTTTTCAAAGTTTGGGAAAAAAATTGGTTTTTTTGAAACTGTGGCTAAGTTTATCCACAAAATGTCACTAAAATTTGCTTCGAAGCGCATTTTAAGGTGTTAAATTCATTGAAACTCATGAATTAATTATGAAACAAGTCCAAGTCAACTTTTCTGACACTCTTGAGCATTTATTGGAAAAAATTTTATGTTGCCTCTGAGAATTTTCAAAATTTTATGTATGAATTAGATTGCAAAAACCCTCGGCGTCAAGCAAGCTGCATGTAAGGGTAGGCGCTTGCCGCTTATAGTACCATTCGTGGCACTAGCTATAGTCAAAGCGCTGACTTTCCCACCTTCAAAGTCAATTTTCTCACTTAATATGCGTCGCACTGAAAAAATGAAAGGAATTGAAAATCTTTATCAGGGTTTTTGCAATCTAATTTATTCATAAAATTTTGAAAATTCTCAGAGGCAACATACAATTTTTGCCATTAAATGCGCAAGAGTGTCAGAAAAGTTGACTTGGACTTATTTAATCATTATTTCATGAGTTTCAATAAATTTTACACCTAAAAATACGATGAGTACCAAATTTTAGTGACATTTTATGGTTAAACTTAGCCACAGTTTCAAAAAAACCAAATTTTTTTCCAAACTTTGAAAGATCGTAGCTCCAAAGGGAAGCATTTTATGGCCCATGTTTATAGGAAAAAATAGTCTTATTTTTACTTGAATAATTGGCTCCAGAAGTTTCCGACGTTAACCCTGAAACACCCTGTATACTGTCTGGGGAAACATTCTTGAAATTCTTAATGGAGCTCATGATTTGCTATAGTTTGAGTGTCTGTTGATTTTTCTTGGTTGGAAATTCTTGATGTAGCTCTGCGGCCTTAATTTTTGTCCAGTTATGGGTCTGTTGCAAACTTTTGCTACAGCGTTACGGAGGGTTGATTCCTGTGTAAAATCACTAGAAAATAAGGTTGAGAGCACTAGAAAGAGCCAAAATCCATTCACAAACTCAATTAATGTGTCTAACAAAATTACAAAATGACTGTCGAATGAGCGGGTCACATGGGGGAGTCTCATCTAATTGCGGATTTCTCTGTGATGAATCACTTTTCTCAGCATAGAAAGCTGCAATTAGATGGAACTCCTCCATTGTCATCTGGTCATTCCACCGCCATCTTGTAATTTTGTTTTAACGCATTTATTGAGTTTGTGGGTGGAATTTGGAACTTTCTGATGCTCTCAACATTGTTTTTAAGTAATTTTACGTAGGAATTGATGCTCCAAAATGCTGTAGCAAAAGTCTGCAACAGACCCATCAGTGAAAACGTAACAATTAATTTATCAAAACCATATTCTGTGAATTCTTGTTAGTCATTTTCTGTTTACGTTTAGTTCAAATTCATTTATGCTTTGTGTTCTCATTTTTTTGCTGTCTAAGAATGTGAGGTCTTTTTTATCCCAGTTACTGTCTACTAGTTAATTTACTGCTGAGGCCTCTCTTGTAAATTTTTTTCGGCAAGCTCAAGCGCTAAATTCAGCGACATAGTGTGTGGAACTCCTTGCACTGCGTCAGGGGTGCAAAATGTTCCAAAACTTCGGAAAATTCACGCGATCCATGACTTATTTCCTCACAGGATTTTAAAAAATTTCCTCACAAAAATTTGAAAGTGATGACTTTTTTGTGCTTATTTTAACATTTCAACACCGTTTGTTAGCAAAATGACCAATATTTTCCCATTTCTTACACTATTTTCCTGGGAAATCCTTATTGCCATTATTTGAAATAAAAAAATTGGACAAATTTTCTCACTTTCCCAGAAATTTCCTCACTTTCCCAGAAATTTCCTCACTTTCACGCGATCTGCGGATTGCTAGATCGGGCACATTTTGCACCCCTGCAGCGCATTATCTCAGACACTTACCACACCTTTCACAAGAGTGGTTCAACAGTAGATTTTTTGTCACAAAAGGTCGTTTGTATCGGCTCCTGAAAATTTCCGATTGTATTTTCTCTGAAAATTGGCTTGAATGATATGATGAAAGTATTGCTGGCAAACCTTTCAAGTCTTTAAATAAATCTTCTTTTACTTTATTTTTTCCAGGAAATTTTTGAGGCCTACTCCTGTTTTTTACATCGATGTGAAGAGTATTTTCTGTGTCAATACATGCCTCCGGAAGGTATCAACAGTGTTGGAGAGCATATTAATCTGGAGGCTACATTGTACCTCGAAAAAATATCAGATCAAGATCAAAAGCACATTCGAAATCTCATTTTTCAGTGCCTGTTAAAACGGGAAACTTGCATCAGTGGCTGTGATACCATGAATGACATAGATCTTCTAGAACTAGGAAGTTATGTTGAACTGCAAGGTGGAAATATATCTCTTCCGAACGGTTATACCAGCATCTTAGATCCAATTGTAGGATTAATCCCACGAGAAAACTTATTACTGAATCACGAAGTGACCAAAATAACGTGGGCTGATGAATCGGCGTATCGTGCAGATTCTGAAGATTCAGATGATTCTAGTCGTACTATAGTAGAAGAATCTAGCGTTAGTTCAAAGCGAGTTAGTAATAGTTCTAATGATCCCGAATCAAATATTCCAGTGAAACGAGTAGAAGTAGTGTGCAATAATGGAATTAAATTCCTTGCAGAAACTGTGATTTGTTCCTTACCGTTGGGTGTTCTTAAAAGTAGTGCACGGACATTGTTCACGCCTCAGTTACCAAACTATAAGTTAGAAGCAATTGATAGATTATTATTTGGCACTGTAAATAAGATATTCCTTTATTACGATAGACCTTTTCTCAATGCTGATGTCTCGGAAGTTTTACTATTATGGAATGAAACCACCAGTCAATCAGAAGGTAATGTTTTTCTTTCAATTGATACATCATTGCAAATTACACAATAAGAAGAAATGATAGTATTAACCTTTTTGACTTTCTCATTGTCGTTGGATCTTTGGTTAGCAAAATTATTTATCAAGCTGTTGGTCTTACAATCACACCAGGGGTGCAAAATGTACCAAAACTTCGGAAGTTTCACGCGATCCATGACTAATTTCCTCACAAGATTTTTTAAAATTTCCTCACAAAAATTTGAAAAAGATGACTTTTTTTTTTGGTTATTTTATATTTCAACACCGTATTTTTGCAAAATGACCGATATTTTCCCATTTTCCTGTATTTTCCTGGGAAATCCTCATTGCCATTATTAAAAAAAAAAAAAAAAAAAAAAAAAAAAAAATTGGACATATTTCCTCACTTTCCCAAAAATTTCCTCACTTTCACGCGATCCGCGGATCGCTAGATCGGGCACATTTTGCACCCCTGAATCACACGACCATCTATCAGTGGCAAATGAGAACAAAAACCCACTCACATAAAAAAAGCAAAATGAATAAAAATTACCAGCAAAGTGCAAAATGATAGAGAAAACTAGACAATTTTTCCTATGAAGTCTAAAATATCCGGCCATAGGTGTGGATCCAGCAATTTGGCAACCATGAATTCATCCAATATGAATGTATGAGAAATAATCCATTCATGATGGGCCATGGCCCTTTTATTAATTGATTGTTTTCCAGTGGGAACAATACTTAGTTGCTGATTCTGGATTGCTGGATCCGCCTTTTTATATGACCGGGAATTGAAAAATTATAAAAATTGAAAGATTTGTTGCTTAATTGTTGCGCTCAGCTGAGTTTTGAAAATTTGGACCACTATCCGGTAGCCAGCATCGCTACTTTACGGTCAATATCCGGTAGCGGGGTATCCAGCAAAATCCATATCTGGTGCCACCCTAGTTATTTCTTCAGTTGTTCAAAAGTTTGACTAGATTAAAAAATGAATGTCTGCGTCATATTGTTATTTTGAGATCCTTTATAAATATTTATTCTGAAACAGTAATTATCAGAGGATTTTTTTTCTTTGCCAAATTTTAGATAATTTGTCAAGCAGTTGGTTCAAGAAAATATACTCCTTTTCCAAAGTGAGTGAAACTCTTCTACTGGGATGGATATCCGGAAAAGAAGCGGAATTTATGGAAACCCTAAGTGAACAGGAAATTGGGGAAACTTGCACAAACATTCTCAGGAAATTTTTGAATGATCCTTTTATACCTAAACCAAAACTCTGTGTTTGGTAAGTCTTGTTACTTTCTATGTCATGCTTCCTTTTCAAACACTTTTTTTTTCTTTTTTTGAGGATCAAAAAGTCTCATAGGCTTTTTATTTGTTTTTGTTTTTTTTTGCTGGATTTTGTTTTATGAAAAGAGCCTGAAAGACCTGAAGCAAAGCCGTACCCACTCTTTCTAAAATCAGCCAAAATCTGATTTTTTACTTTCTGGCTTTCTCCATTAAGAGGTGTAAGGAGACGAAGTACCCGAGATTGTAATCAACTAAAACAACAATCAATCGAAATGAAATTTTTGAAAATTTCAACTTTTTGAACTTTCGATCAATCGGAATTTCGGAAACTTTGAGACCTCAATTGATCAAAACTTTTTCAACTTGCTCAAATTTTGATTCTTTGATCAAAAAAGTCATGAAAGAATATAAAAAAAAAATACTTTTTCTTTAGTTCCAGATGGCATAGTGATACGTATTCAAAAGGTTCATATACTGCCATGGCCGTTGGTGCAACTCAGTTTGAGATTGAACAAATCAGAGAACCTCTCTACAGCCATTCACTGCAAACCAGGGTAAGTAGTGCTCATCAAGCGAATTTTATTTACAGTGTTTGGTGAAGATTTTCCCCCGAATCAACGGCTCTGGATTTTATTGTTTCACCCGAACTGTTTGTTCCGCAACGATGGATACCAATTATGTAGACTTTAACGTCCGCTAAGCTTAGTATGTGTGCAATCATTAATAGCGTTTATAAACAGCCTTGACCGCCAATGGAAAAATCCATTTAGACGTATATAAATGGCTTTGACCACTTAAGTGTTAAAACCTCGTTAAAAACTGGAGGTATTCTTGTTTTTTAAAAGACAACGAACTACCAAGCATACAGATTCATACCCTTACAACTGCCCCATTATGTCATATGTGTTTACATTTCACGTGAGGGTAGTATTTTCCATTGAGAGCAGTGGCGTTCCATCCATGTTACCTTTGACACCTAAGGTGTTGGTTGAAAAATTGTGAGTTCAAAGATTTATATTATTTTCAAAAAGCTTTGAAAAATATCGAAGAGGATCAAGAGAATTGCCAGTAGTGCGACACGCAGAAAAGAAGAGAGACTGGTATAGACTTGCTCATTCGCACGCTTGACTAGTGCTTGACAAGTGTGACGCAGCGTGACGATGCGTTACGAAGCTGAGAGATGGTAGAGACATGTTCTGAATTAGCTTATTTTGGCCGTTTTTCGAAAAAGTTAGCTGTTCGAAAACTTTTGACAATTTTTGACCGTCCAAATATCATTTTGCTGACAAATTTTTGAGAACGTATTTTTTCCCTTTAAACGCTTGTTTAGTAGAAAATTTTTCACATAAATTTTTTACGTTTATGGTAGCACTCATGGTTTTGTCACGGCACGCCACTGATTCAGAGTGCTACGTTAAAATGAATGCACAAATTGTGCAAACTTAAGTTTTTACTCTGTTATGTAAATCTACTAGAAGTTGAAGTTGAAAAACTTGAAAAATACTATACTCAAAACATCGCATGACCATTAATTCCGAGTCTATTTGTTTGTTTTTTCAGCCGGCTGTTATGTTTGTCGGAGAGCATACACATACAAACTTTTATTCCACCGTTCATGGGGCTTATCTAAGTGGTAGAAATGCTGCTCAGTTCCTGATTGATTGCGCTCTATTGGGCACAGAAATAGTTATCGATTGTAAAGACACAAGCGATCTTAGCTCATTCATCCAAGAAATGTCACTGCAGTAGTGATGATAGACTCAGTGAGGTCGTAATTTAGTGAAGGTGCACAAGTGTGAGCTTTCTAATCATAATCAATTGTGTTTAGATTAGTCTGCTTTTCTCAGCTTGAATTAGGAGCAGTGTTTCTGACAGTCAATTTGGTTTAAAATGATCTGGAAAATTGAGAGTCTACTGTATTTGCGTGCATTTATGAATGGCTAATTGGAAAAAGGGCACTTATTAGGGTACGTCGAAAACAGGTGATTTTCGATATCGCCATCGGCTTGGTGCGGAAAATGTTCTACTCATCAATAGAAACAAAGTCCTCTTCACCGATTTCAAAAAAAGTTTTGGTTTTGGCCTCTTCTTTTGCCTTGAAAATCGTCAAAAATCGTCAAAAATCGAAAAAATTGACGAAAAATGCAGAAAACTAAGCAACCCGGACCACATGTAAATTGGTTGAAAGGAGGAGTGTCAATAAGGCCGGTTTTTGGCCCCAAAAATGGTCAACATTTAAGATGGTCTAAAAGTTCGTGTAAAATGGCTCTACTTACTCTTAAAGGCTTATATTTTTAGGTTTGGGTGGTGTTTTTGGGTTATTCGAACTTTAGAGGCGTATTTTACTACCTCAAAGTGGGTCGGTTTTGTGTTTTTCACGGAAAATGCCCGATTTTGCGTTAAATTATTGAATATTTAGATGTGAGCCGGACATAGTTCGGTTTTCTCCTTTAGATATGTTATTATACCACTAAAAATGAGTAACATACTGTATATAGTCACCGAACTATGTCCGGCTCGTACTTAAATATCAACTTTTCTGATTTCGTAAAAATGGAAAACTTGAACGAATTCTAAAAATTTACATACAATAATGCAAAACTGCATCTTTGCAACCTGAAAAACGCATTTCATGGTTTGACAGGTGGCTAGGTTGCAATATAAGCATTACTACATTGATATTAATCCAATTCGTTCAAGTTTTCCATTTTTACGAAATCAGAATAGTTGATATTTAAGTACGAGCCGGACATAGTTCGGTGACTATATTGCAGTATGTTACTCATTTTTAGTGGTATGATAACATATCTAAAGAAGAAAACCGAACTATGTCCGGCTCACATCTAAATATTCAATAATTTAACGCAAAATCGGGCATTTTCCGTGAAAAACACAAAACCGACCCACTTTGAGGTGGTAAAATACGCCTCTAAAGTTCGAATAACCCAAAAACACCACCCAAACCTAAAAATATAAGCCTTTAAGAGTAAGTAGAGCCATTTTACAAGAACTTTTAAACCATCTTAAATGTTGACCATTTTTGGGGCCAAAGACCGGCCTTATTGACACTCCTCCTTTTTCACCAATATAGCCAAAAAATTCATTTTAGGACTTCTATTTAACCACAGAACAATAATATTTAACTAGCTTTTACTCCCTAACACTCTACAGCTTTTTTGTGAGACACTAAAAAAGCGCAATAAAACGAGCCGGAGGTCCGGATATTACGCATATGCATAAGACGATCTGACGCTGCTACATCTAAGTGTTGGTTTCGGTTTTGAAGCAAAAACTAAACTAAGAGCTTCTAATGAGATAAATTACGTGGGTGGAAACGTTGTTCATACTATTGTGCCTAGTGCCTCGGTACGGTGGTGTGAGGAGCGAGGGGGAGAAAGGTACACACACAGTTACAAGTAAAGTTAAACATATGGACACTATGGACAGTCGTATCAGTGGCGCGGTAGCGTGCAATTTGGCAACGTTGCAGTTCGTCCATTTAAACCCATGAAAAGCATCGAAGAATTGGGTATTCGGGGAACACTTTTTAATTCGACCTTTTATATTGGTTTAAGTGGACAACATACAACGCTGTCAAATTGCACGCTGCGCCACTGAGTCGTACAGGTCTCACCATTTAGAGTTCCGTTTTACTATGAGCCTATTAACACGTTCGGGTTATCGATACCATCGTTGGTATTGACACTATGGTTCCAATATTCGTATCAGTAGGTACCGGTATTGATCTTTCGGCCCGGAATCAATAAATAGGTAACTAAAGTGAAATTAACAGATATCTAGGAAACTGAAAAGTGAAATTAACGAAAAATTCAGCGCTTCACTATGGAAAACGGTGTTTTACAGTGGCAAGTAGGTGAATTAGCGTAACTTATAAGTTATATATAAATACGAGGTGAAATCGCGTTTGCCAACTGACGTGCAGCAACAACTGTCAATAAGTATCGATGCTTTATGGTTGAGGTATCGATACCAAAATATTTACAATCTTACATAGAACCAGCGTGGTGATCTTCATAGACTCTTCGCACGACTGACTGTTGAAAGATGACACACTCACATCCTTGCCTATCGTTTTTTGTGTAAAATGTCACTCGTTTCAAACTTTTTATTCATAAACTGAGCTGTTTACCACAAAATAGCATATATATCAGCGGCCGAAAAATGTTGGGACCAGACGGTAGTAAGGAGAGTGACCGTTTCGTCCCAACATTTTTCGACCTCTGTTAATCGTGAATTAAAACCAAGCGTGTTGATAGAATTACTATGCGTTGTAACTGAAAAATTTTCGTGCTTCCTAAAGTGACAGCTAATCTTGGTTTGAAATTATGAAAATGAACTAAATCATTCCTACATATGTAACTCGCTATTACTTCAGTACTCTGTTATGCGACTCAATGAGCGCGCGGCACATTTTCACTTTCTTTCCGCTGGATCTCCTAATTCAGATTTTCTCGACAAACCAACCACGTTGTGCAAGTATTGTATATTTCACTCAGATGTTTCTATTAGAGAATGAGAAATGTCCACCATGGGGTCTTATTAAAACGGAACTCTAAATCGTGAGACCTGTACGAGTGTACGACTCAGTAGCGCAGCGTGCAATTTGACAACGTTGTATGTTGTCCATTTAAACCAATATAAAAGGTCGAATTAAAAAGTGTTCCCCGAATACCCAATTCTTCGATGCTTTTCATGGGTTTAAATGGACGAACTGCAACGTTGCCAAATTGCACGCTACCGCGCCACTGATACGACTGTCCATAGTGTCCATATGTTTAACTTTACTTGTAACTGTGTGTGTACCTTTCTCCCCCTCGCTCCTCACACCACCGTACCGAGGCACTAGGCACAATAGTATGAACAACGTTTCCACCCACGTAATTTATCTCATTAGAAGCTCTTAGTTTAGTTTTTGCTTCAAAACCGAAACCAACACTTAGATGTAGCAGCGTCAGATCGTCTTATGCATATGCGTAATATCCGGACCTCCGGCTCGTTTTATTGCGCTTTTTTAGTGTCTCACAAAAAAGCTGTAGAGTGTTAGGGAGTAAAAGCTAGTTAAATATTATTGTTCTGTGGTTAAATAGAAGTCCTAAAATGAATTTTTTGGCTATATTGGTGAAAAATTTCAACCAATTTACATGTGGTCCGGGTTGCTTAGTTTTCTGCATTTTTCGTCAATTTTTTCGATTTTTGACGATTTTTGACGATTTTCAAGGCAAAAGAAGAGGCCAAAACCAAAACTTTTTTTGAAATCGGTGAAGAGGACTTTGTTTCTATTGATGAGTAGAACATTTTCCGCACCAAGCCGATGGCGATATCGAAAATCGCCTGTTTTCGACGTACCCTAGCACTTATCCATCCAAGCTGATTCTCTAGGGGAAAAACAAAAACAGAAATACTTTGTAGCTCTCAGAATAGGAAGGAATAGAAGCATTTTGAGTAGGTTTCTGTTCCTGTTAATTAGCGTTCAGTGACCAGAAACATAGGGGTGAGTGGTTCATTAGCAAAGAGTGAAGACTCGTTGCTAACCAACTGCTCACGGATTTTTGATGCGTTTCCGAGGTGTGCAACGCTGTTTGTCAGGACCTGATACTCAAATCGCTTCAGTTCAACGTAAAACTCTGAAGAACTAGTGGTGAAGCTTCTGAATATTGCACAAAAGCCTATCATTCGGTTTCTTTTGGAATTGTAATTTGCATCAAGAAATGTCTCAGAGGTTTTTATTCGTGTTGGCCTAGTTACCATTTTATAATCTTTTACGTGTATTTGCATCAAGGAGAAAAAAAATTGCGCGGACCTCTGTTGTGCCTGTTTTAAAATTGATGTTTTTGTGCATCTTAAATCCCTTCGTTTTCTGAAAGATTGTTTAAGTACTATTAGGATTCATTTAGTTGCACAATATGTTTAAACTTTGCTTAAAATCGTGAATGCTCCTCTCAAAATTTTCTCCTGGTGGTTCACATAATGAAATTGAAAAAGACCATGTGTCTATAAAAATGGGTGATTATTTTAACTGCTCACAATTTTTAACCTGCTTTTTCACTCGCTATTGGTGGGCATTGTCGCATAAAATTTCCTGAACGCATGCTTCTACCCTATTACAAGTCCATATCCATCAATAGCTCAGAATCAGAAATTTGTGCCCTATTTCCCTTTACTCCTCCATTCGCTGCCATCAGCTTTACCCAAAGTGTGATATTTACATTAGCTATACATTTGCTGATTTTTTTCACTTTCAACAAATTACTATAGTTCTGTAAAGTGTACTGCATTTAGTGCAGTCATCAGGGTCATTCATAAATATTACTGAATTCTTTGAAGGGATTCATGTGAAATGGAAGTTAGTACTTTGTATACTTTTCAGAAAAGAGTGCATGTGACTTTTTGTGTTAAAAGGCATTTGTGATAAGTCTGACGTTTTTGAGGGAGGCAAAGAGAAAATTTTATATTAACTTAACCTCATTGACCCATCTCTAGTCTTTTTGAGTGGGTCAATTAAGGGATTCCTGGGAGGTGATTAAGGAGGTTCAGATTGTTATCGTAATCGTAGTCGTAATCGGACTGAGCGCATTATAACCTTATGGGTGGTTCACTGATTGAATCGCTTCAAGCTCTTCATTCTGATTTAAGTAGACGAAAGGAGCCGAAGAGTCAGGGGCTGTCATAAGCACAGTCGACTGAAGTAAGAAGAGCTGAAGAAGGGGTTACCTGGGCGATCAAGTTGCGCAGTAGCTAGCCCATTAAATTTAACGCATTCGATCTGATTACAATCCGATCCTCTGTAATCGCCCCCCAGACCCCTCAATGATATCAATCATCATATCAATCAATAGAAACCTTAAAGCTTTAAAAGTTTTGAATAATTGAAGAAAATAGTGCATTCAAGGTAGATTCATGCAATTAATTGTGGGATGAAACCCAATATTTAAGAAGAAAATAAGGTCAAAAGTGATCAATATGATGAATTGCTCTGCCGTACGCTTTTTGACTGCTGTTTTGCTGATGGTATCAAGTTTCTTCTCACAGTTTTTTAATCCAGAGATCTCACAGTGATCTAACTTAGTGCTTGGAAGAATCTTTCATTTTCCAATTCTTTGAACGATTCTAATTCTTTGATCATTTAGTCCTAAAACAATTTGTCCCGCCAGATCTCAATTCTGCTGGCTGATTATAAACAATCGTATTGTAATGCTATCAAGTTGATGATCGAGTATGTGTTATTCCCATGGGTGGTGTCTTTACGATCCCCTCTTATCTCTGCTGAAATTTGCCGATAGCTGTCATCTGCGAATCTCCGCAGAGATGGGAGGGTTTCTATGATGGGAATGGCACCACCCATAAGATAACAAGTACTCAATCATCGACTCAATTGCATTACAATACGATCGTTTATAATCAGCCTGCTGACTTGTAGAGTTGTTCCATAACACAAGTTTTGTTAGATGAAATGAATCGGATGAATGACTCATCTTGATGGGAAGTCCTGAGATTCAAGGGTTAAATGAATCGATTCTTTAGAAGGAATGATTCTTCGAAACTCTAATCTAACTGTCTCTGATGATCAAAAACATTCATCAAACATAAAAGCATGTCCCATGAATTGAATTCAGTAATAATTTTGGAAAAAGTAGGGAAAAAAAAATTAATCATGAATATGATGATCCGACTTGAAGCTCAGTTATGATTGGCACCTTCAGATTTTATTGAGGTTCACAAGGTTTTTCCAGGCTTCTACTTAGTTGTATTTGCATGATCTTATTGTTTTTCATCGTTGATCAAAAGCTTTGAATCAGTGTAAGATGTATGTACATTTTTCTTTGAAAGACGTACCATATTTTTTTGTTTTCTTTTTAAAATACTGTAGATCGTTTTGTTGTTATTTGTTAAATTTGTTATGTTTACCAGTCAGTCATACCATTTACTATTTATATCACAGATTATTTTATTTTGTTTCACCAATCATCGCATGACTGAGTACCTATTTTTATCTTGTAATTCCCATAATTCTGTTCCATGTTGCTTATATTATTTGGACGTAATCTTTTATATCAACATTCGAGCTGTTGTAAACATTTGCTTCAGGCTTATTAATAGTTGATTTGGGTGTAAAATCCTATAAAAACGATGATAAGCGCACTGAAAAATCACAAAATCTACTCCCAAACTAGTGAGACCGTAATGGCAGTGATTAGTGATTACTCTTTATACATTGGGTTTCTGTATCTTAATAAGCTCCAGCCTCATGAGGTGTTCTCGCAACACCACACTAGTTGAAAAATTAGCATACAATTGCCTTAAAATTTAGCTAGCAGTGATCACCGCCAATACAGTCTCCCATTAGAAAGAATTTTATGAGTTTGGAAGTGGATTTCGTTTTATTTTCAGTGCGCTGATGGTCATTTTTGTAGGGTTTTACCCCATGATCAACTATTAATAAGCCTGTAACAAAAGTTTGTAACAGCTCCATTCAAGTTCTTATTTATAACAACAATTATAATTGAATTTTTTTTTCTCTATTCATCTACATGATGCTGATTTTTTGTCTACAGTAGGTCTCATAAATGAGGATTACATTTTTTTCAAAAATCAGGGGTTTTATATTTTTGCAATGCCCCTTCATTAGTGTTTTATAAATTATTTTGAAAAGGCTTTCAAGCAAATGATTTACACTTGACATTTTGCCTGAAGTTTCAACTGCTATAGGCTGTTTCAGAAGCTAAGGCGCACCTTGACTAATAATAATCTTTGGAACTTTCCAACATTATTTCTTATATGACTGCCGTGCTAAGGAAGAATGCCACAAGCGACATGTGTTACTTATGCTGTTTTTGCAATGAAGCTTATGGTCCCTATTTTTCAGTTTACCCTCAATCTTAAACCTCGAATGGTTTGCCCTTCCAAGGATTCCAGCATTGAATAATAAACGGTCGGTCTTTCCTAAATGTTTGGACAGGCAGAGAGCCCTTGTTAGAGAAAGTTAAGTGACCTGCGGGCCGATCCTTGAAATTCACGACTTTTGGGTAGACTGGATAAGAATGGAAAACGGTGATTGGTGGAGACGAGTCACGTGGTTGCCCAGTCTAATCAAAATACGGAATGGATTAGATAATTTATCGGGCAGTCTTGGAGTACCCGATAACTTATCTAATCCATTCCGTATTTTGATTAGACTGGGCAACCACGTGACTCGTCTCCACCAATCACCGTTTTCCATTCTTATCCAGTCTACCCAAAAGTCGTGAATTTCAAGGATCGGCCCGCAGGTAGGTGCAACAACAAGAAACTCCTGGAGAAGAACTTGGTTGAAGAATAGAGGCCCGAGCTATACTGCAAAAACAGTCTAAGTAATACATGTCGCTTAGGGCGTTCTTCCTTAGCACGGCAGATTATGCAATAAAAATAAATTACAATTAATTCAAGCGTTGGCTTGTCATTGAGGGAAGCTTTGAAATGAATGTCAAAGTCGCTGGGAGGCTTTGTCTTGATTTGAAGTATCAAAAATTGAAAATTTGTCAAAGATTATCAAATTAGGTGCCCCTACATTTCTGAAACTAACTATCAACGTGTAAAATTTTTTTTAATTCTAAAAACTCTTTTCTCAACTGCGGGTTGTTGGATCCTTTTTTCCTCTGATTTCTATCTATGTCTTGTTCACTGAACAAACTTTTCTTACGTATTTTAAAATCCCTCCGATTTTTGAATCCTTAATAATAATGTTTTAATCATCATCACACCACAGAATACTACAATCAGAACGAAAACTGAAATTCATTTTGAAACATTTTATACTTTGGGTAACTTCGGGTCCGCCATGTTGAAAAGTGAAATTTCCGACAATCTTCGGCAACCAGCCGAGTTGTGATTTGTTGAGCGTCAACCCTGATTATAAATGTAACCTTGAAAAGCATGTCGGCCATCTTGAGAAGTGAGCAGACACGGATGCCAGTTTGTGCGGTTAAATTTGGAATCTTGTTTTCATTGGCTCTAATCTGATTGTAGTATTCTGTGGTCACACCGTATTTTTTTTTGGTTTTTTCCCCCATTTTTCTTTTGATTCCAATTTAGTTCTAAGTTTTATTCAGCACTTTTCTTTGTCCATCAACCGTTTCACCTCCTACTGCGAGGCCTTTTATTGGTAACCAGACTTACGAGAATGTGCTCTTGTTGCTGTTTTCTGAGACATTTTTCTCTCGTTGTTAGCTTTTTACTTCCTATTATTTTCCCCACAGCAAAAATAGTTTTTGTTTTCATCCCTTGTAAATATTGTAATTTATTCTTGTGAATTCTTTGATAAAACATTTTCAAAACGCTTACATTCTGATTTTTCTTTTCATTCATCTGCGATTAAAGTCAATAGTCTGGATTCTATGATTTACATCGCCCCCCCCCCCACACTCACACACCGTCTTGTTTTTTGCAGTTCTAAAAAATGTCATCCCCTTGAACAGTCTTCTAGACTTTTCAAGACTTTTATTTGTTCATGATTGTGGTTTGGGCAAGCTACCCTCACAATATGATTCATCATCTTTAATGCCTGTCGTAGAATTTTTTTGTATGTACTGTGATTTTCAAAAACAAGTATCTTAGTCGCAATTCTCATTGTTAAATTTCTCCTTTGTTTTTAGTATAATTTACAATTTTTCAAGACATACTCCAAAATGGGCATTCTGCTTTAGTCCTTGAACACTTAATAGTCACAAAATTGCTGAAAGCTTACTGATATTATTTGAAGAAGTAAAAATTTTGACCCGGGTCCTTCTTTTTGAAAGTCCTCTATAGCCTGCTCGCTCTAACTTGAGACCGACCTGGAGATTTAGGCTGATTTGCTTTCTGTGGCAACGTAGGAGTGCTCACCCTCGTCAGGGCTGCTGCCCGACTCTCAGGGTATGACGAGCCTATTGAAGTGTCACCATTCTCCATTGTCTGAAATTCATTTATCGCCCACTCAGGTCTCAAGTTGGAGCAAACAGACTATAGTATTCAGCAGAACCATGCTAGACAACCAAATAGCAGACCTGTGAAAGGATACTTCATTTTTATCATATCTGCAATTTGAGTCTTGATTCGCCAACTTTTTTGGAGAAATTGGTCTCTCTGATGTGGAGATTAAAATCCATGGGGCGTGTCCAAAAAAAATTTGGGGGAGGGGGAGGGTAAAATCATCCAGAGGTAGCTAATGTGCAATTTCAACTTATTTTTGACACTTTTGTGACAGTTAACCACGTTTTCCCTTCTTATCTTGGCGTTTTACGGGGACTAGATGGGAGCAAGTGCCCTCCCTCCTAAAATACGCCCTTGTTAAAAACAAAGACCCGTGCTGCATTTGGCTGTCGGTGCATACAATGGTTCTAAACCATGACCATTTTAGCAGTGGAGGAGGTACAAAAAGGGTGAGAAATGATGGAATGGTCAGATTTCGACTTTTTGAATGAGGGGGACAGACCATTTTCACAGCCCCTTCCGAATTAAATTTTGAAAGTGACCAAAGAAAGGGGGTACATTTTTTTCTCCCCCCCCCCCCCCCTGTACAAAACGGTACCAAATGGATTCAAAACTATGGATAAACAAAACTTAGACATTTGATGGCTGGGGGGGGGGGATTCGACGTCACGTCATGTCATCCTGTTATGTACTATGGTGTCTGTGTATCATGCATTGACACTGGTGGGAGACTGGAGAGTCAAACCATATGCATTAATTTGTTTTTGGGATGTTATCAAAATTCAAAATGCTCTTGTAAACGTTGTTAGCACATTGAATGACAGATTATTACGCCGATACTGTCTCTAAAGTGAGTTTAATGCCGTTTTCTCACTTACGGACTTTCTCACATCAGTTCTCAAAAACGGAAGACATTCCGAAGATTTCTCGGATAGGTGCCTACCTACATAGGTATTTCGGAATTCTCTTAACTGAGCAGTGGGGACGCTGTGATAGCGGGCTGCTGTCTTTACACCGTTCGTGCGGTAATTTCGATTTACGAGATGGTATGCAGCGGCGCGGCCTGGAATCTATCATCCAAATTCCCGAGGTTCGCGTTTATTAGCGGTTTGAGCGCGACATTTTCTCGGAACCAAAACGGAAAGCGAGGGATGTCTTTCCATCTACGCGGGTTGCGTCTCTTGGAAAACAAGGCGTTTTATTGTTTTATCTCTCACTTATTGCTTACACTGGCTAACATAAGTAATGTTCGTGAAACATGTGCACTTCGGTTTGCGTTGTCCTCAGTTGAAGGCGCCTAGAACTGTTAACAATCCTTAGAGTTGAGTAATTGATTATTTGAGCTCAATCTCGCGGCGTCATTATTCCTCTAACGATTCAGCTCTGTGCTGAACTCTTAATTAGGTGCGATGGTTGAACTTCAAAGGGGACATCGCTGAAACTCTAGATGAAATCTACCCGTTTCCGCGGCTCAACTCCGCGGGGCCATCAGTAACAGGAAAACAAGAGGCAATTTAAATTGACCCAGAAAATAATAGCAACGACGAACCAATGTTAGCCATTTCCGTGTACTTAATTATTGGCTGCTGTTAATTGAATAGACAGAGGATTATTGGCTGAAGTGGTAGGCGAGGCGTGTCGGCAACTTTCAGCCAGTAAAGATTTTCAATTCTTTTTAAGATGATTTTAGCTTAACATTTCGGGGGCGTGAACGAAGGTACATGGGTGGTGGGAGCTTTTAAGTTATCATGTCTTGGTTGGGAAGTTATTCTTGAAATTTTGCCTACGCTGAAGTTGAATTTTAAAGTGGTTTTTTTTTCTCGTTTCTTTTGTTCTTTCTTCCTCTCTTCTCTTTCTTTTCTCTCTCTGTTTTTTTTCCCACTCTCAGGTTTTTGCTGCCGTTTGAAAGCTGTCTCATTCTTGGTGTTCCATGTGCGGTTTTTGGCGTACCTAGGGACTTTTTCTGAGGGGGGGGGGAGGTCATCGGTCAAATCCCGAATTAAATTAGATTTTCCTATCAAAAATCATAGGTTTTCCTTTTCATTTATTTCTTCTCTTCGTCTCCTTTTCTGATTTTCTAAGGGGAGGGAGCGGCAGCCCCCCTCCCCCCTCCCCCCTCAGATACGCTTCATGCATGCAGTATTCAGTGTACTATCAACTGCGACATTTTTTTTATTTATTATAGTCAAGAATGCAAGCGCAGAAGGTTACTTTTGGTTGCGCGAGGATTCGCCACTTGTCTTGAATTCTTGATTGCCAAAATAACTTTTGCATTTAAATATAGTAGGTAGGTAGGTACACCGTGCATGTGCATTGTGCATACCTAGTCACGTGGGCCTTGGTAAAGAGCCAGTCTGCTTTTATTTTCAAATCTCACTACGAATCATTAGCTTACTGATTTGTGAACTTTCCGAGCCGACTGGCGACTGGCCGCGAAAATTCTCTAAATTTCTATCTGATGCAATAAACTCTCCTTCTGGTTTCCGAAGTCAATTTTACGGCTAAACCGGCTGGCGGCGGTTGCCCGTTCCACAACCCAAGATTCAGTTCTCACTTACCGTTACTTACACTCTCCCGCCGGAGTCGGTCAACTTCCTCATCCGATTTAATTGGATCACCCATCAATGATTCGAATTTGTTGAGCCTGAAAGCGTGCAGCACAGCAGCGCCAGCGGTAGCTGCTTGGAAATACATTAAAAACCGTCTGCGGTGTTTTAGTTTTGCGAATACAGAACTTTTGACTTGCATTAATTGTGCAGTCGACGGACTAAAGAATGTTAGTTGACTCCTTACATTTTGGTTCAGGTATGCAACCTGCAATACGCATCACAATGAATTCAAGTATCACTGGTGGCCTACCTGAGCTGTAATCTAAGGCACCGACTGCGACTGACATTATTTAATGGGGCTCTTACAAACTTTTGCTTTAGGGGAGTGAAGGATTGGTTCTTGCATAAAAACTTGTATAAATGACGATAAGGGTACAATAAAAAATCACGAAATTCCCTCTCAGAATCGGGTTGAATGACGATTCAACGTAGGTATCATAAGTTGAGAGATTCCTATCTAAATTGAGACATATCTCTAAGTTTCCGTTTAGAGAAGGGACAAATTAGACAGGAATCTCCCATGATACCTGCGTTGAACCGCCATTGCGATCTTGCCATTATATCAGTTATATGAGTAGGTATATTACCGAATTTTAGACTTATTTTTTCGCTGGTTTTTAGATCAGATTGGACTACTATTCATTTGCTCACAGCAAAAGTTTGCAAGAACCCCATTCGCCGACGCGCGACGGTACAAAAATGGCAATCTGTGGTAAACTTTTGCTACCGTGTTCGAGAGAATCAATTTTTGTGTTTAATTGCGTGAAAATCACATTGAAAGCATCGAAAAGTCTCAAAATAATCCATCCTCAAAAACTCAAGGAATGAGAAAAAAAAAAGATGCAAAATTCAAAGATGGCAAAAAGTGCAATTATTCATTTAAATTTCAGGGTCGTTATGGGTCTTTTAAAGGTCTCAGCATGGCAGCAGGTCTTTTATAGGTCGTCATGGTCTCAGTGTCGAAAAGTTTCAAAATCTGCTCACAAACTCCATAAATGCATTTAACGAAATTCAAAGATGACGGTCGAATGAGGTCTTAAATGGGGGGGGGGGGGTTCCATTCAGTTACAGCTTTCTCCATGATGAATCTCTTTTCTCCGCATAGGAAGTTTCAACTAGACAGGACGCCCCCTCTGTGATCCGCTCATTTGACTGCTGCCATCTTTCAATTTTGTTAAACGCATTCATTGAGATAGTGAGTGAATTTTGAAACTTTTCAAAGCTTTCAATGTGATTTTCACGCGATTTTTCCTGGAAACTGACCCTCCACGTAGCTTTTTGCAACAGTCCCATTATCTACAACGCACTTTTGCTGTAGTGACTTTGAGCATTATTGGGCACTCTTACAAACTTTTGCTACAAGCAAATAAATAGTCCAATCTTATGTAGAGACCAGCAAAAATCACGAAAATCACAATAAAAAAGTATAAAATTCAGTAATAAACGCATATAACTGCTATTACGACAAGATCGTAATGACGGTTCGACGCAGGTATCATGGGAGATTCCTGTCTATTATGTCACTTTCTCTACGGTAACACAGAGATATGTCTCAATTTAGATAGGAATCTCCCATGATACCTGTGTTGAACCGCCCTTCAACCCGATTCTGAGAGGGCATTTCGTGATTTTTTAGTGTGCTCATCGTCATTTTTACAGGCTTTTATGCAAGAATCAACTCTTTAATCCCCTGTAGCAAAAGTTTTCAAGAGCCATTGCAGAGCAATTTTGATGCGATATAATAATTAATGACGATTGTCAAATTATCTGTAGTTTTTATTTTTATTTTAATTGATCACTTCTGTTACATGTTGCTTGTTTTCGTTTGATCTATCTCATAAAAGTGTGGCACGGACGGAACGGTTTCCATCGGTATAACTGTGGAAGTTTTCGGGAGCTGCGTATATTTGAATAGAACAGCGTAATAGGGTTAAAAAAATAGTTAACTATTCGTACGCGACTGTACCGTTTTAGTCTACCTTAAAAAATGAAGGCGCACCCATAAATGTAAGACCCAGTTCCCCGATCTAATTTCGGGATCTTCTGGAAGATGTATTTGAATTGGATACCTAAAACCAAATGATGTTTGGTCCCGAGCGTAACTTACGCATGGTCACGTGACGTGCGGAGGTTCTTTGATTGGTCAAAACCGCGTGCAATTCAATTTGCGCACATTGCCGGGACTATAACGTTGTTTGGTCACACGAGCTGTGCGTCGACGCCAGTCGCGGCTCGTGCGATTTGGCAACAATGAATTCTCTCCATTTAAAACTGTGTAAAATAATCGATTATTTGGTGAGGCATCGTGCCTCACCTGGTATCGATCTTTTTGCTTAGTTTAAAACAGCAAAGGAGCACAGTTGCCAGATCGCAAGAGCTGCTATTACGTGGGCAACGTATTACCCCTCTCCACCTTTTTCCTCCTCCCAGATCGGACTACACGGCCCGGGCTCTGATAAATGTGGTCTGTTCTATGAGGTCACCCGTCTGTCTCCCTATTTCTCATTTCTCTCATTTCTTTCCCTTTTATACCTCTCTCTGACCGGCTGACTCAAATTGGGCCGCAGCTCACCTGGAAATTACCCGGTTTCCCGCTAGGTGAGTCCGTCCCCCCCCCCCCCCCCCCACACACACACACACACACACAAGAGGGGGCAGGAAGTGGGAACGAAATATAGAAAACAGAAAAGGGTTGCTACCGAGTACTGGTGCTTTATGGTCGGTCGTCAAAAAATGGCCGAAAATCGGTGAAAAAATGTAAGAAAAAAAAAAAAAAAAAAAAAAAAAAACGTCTTCGACCTTCAGAGCTTGATTTAAAACTTCCCAGTGACATTTCTTAGTTTAAATAACTAGATAAAAGTATTTTTTGTGATTAGAATTGGCCATGAAAGTTGAGAAATGATGAATTAGTAAGGAGTTGTTTTTCTGATTTTTGACCACTTTCTGACGATCTCAGATCATAGTGCGGTGGGCGAAAATCTCAAGGACCCCCCCCCCCCTTCCGTTCGTGAGGGCTTGATCCACCATTACTAGAAGCCCCTGTCAGCTCAATGTACTCACCTGTATATTTGTGTGCCTTAAATGTGTTAGAACAAAATTATCCTCACTGTATACTTATAGAAAAGTATTTATAGGTGGTGGAAGAGACTCAAAGTCAATTTTTCTTACGGAGCCCTGTCAGGTGTAATTATGGCACCACAAGTTAAGCGACGCTTTCAAAAAAAAAAAAAAAAAAAAAAAAAAAAAAAAAAGCTGCTGCTTCATGAGCTTGACGCAAGCCTCGCATTTTTATTGGTTCGGTGCGGTACAGCAATGTAGGCCAAAACAGAAGGAAGAAGTCGCGAACTCATAAGTACGTAATGGTCGAAGTGGGAGGAAGTCAAGGTCGATTATTGTTACTTGTAACGATAAGAACAAGACTCGAGAGACGTGAATCTTAGAAGGAAAAAAAAAAAAAAAAGCTCGAAAGCTCTCAAGAGCTCGGGGCACCGTGGTTGCATTGATTTAGGTTCAAATCATAAAATATACCACCTTTTAAGGCAAATCTATCGTTCATAAAATAAGCAGAAGCTGACCAGAGTTCAAGGAGGGGGGCTGAGGCAGACGTTTGGTCTCGTTCCCCCTTTTTTTGTAATATGGCGCGTCTTCAGCTGAGGCCCCCCTGAGGAAACTACCTTTGTGATAGCCCGCGTTTAGTGCACCCACCCTTATTTAAAGTAATTGCAGATTGGCGAAAAAAAAAAATACTTTTTGCCCACTTGAGTTATTGTGGAGAGTGTATTTTTTTTTTTTTTTTTTTTTTTTTTTTTTTGCATTTGGCAGCTATTTAAAGTACAAGCCGTTGCAAAAATTTTGTGTCGATGGGCAGGTTCGATGAAATCTACAGTGTATACCCAAAATCCAAACTTGCTCTGATTTTGAGGAAGCAAAAAAATAAGAAAAAAAAGAATGTGTCGTGTCGAATCGTTGACGTAGAAATTATGCCACTGTGTGTAGTTACGTGCGTATATGTTACGCCCAAATGGGGCTCTTGCAAACTTTTGTTATACTTAGGGGATTGAAGAGTTGATTCATGACTAAAAACCTGTAAAAATGACGATGAATACACTCAAAAATCACGAAATTCACTCTCAGAATCGGGCTTAATGGCGGAGAGCGGCAGGTATAATAGGAGATTCCTATCTAAATTGAGACACATCTCTGTTTTCGTAGAGAAAGTGACATATAATAGACAGCAACTCCCATGATACCTGCGTTGAACCGCCATTGCGAACTTGCCGAGCAGTTATGTGAACTTGCAGTACTAAATTTTAGACTTTTTTACTGTGGTTTTCGTGATTTTCGCTGGTTTTTACATCAGATTAGACTATTTAGACGCTCAGAAAAAGTTTGAAAGAGCCCCATTGGATAATGGCTCATTTCTTGGAATGTGCAATGCAACCTCCGTTGCCAAATCCGCGGAATGGAGGAGTTTTTGTAAGAAAATGCATATATGCAGGGTAAGTAATTCAAAAGTAACGCCGCCCCGGCCCCCTTGACTTTTTTTTCTAGTTGAGGTAAAAGCATGCGGTTTGGACCATTCTTATTTATACCGGAGGCGCTATCTGAGAGGGCTATTTTCGATGACACCCCCCCCCCCCTGCCCATCCTAGGTGGTAGGGGGGCATCTTCATTTTCTCTTATGGCACCCCCTATCTTGTGATATATCGTTTGAAAAGGCATTAAATTCTGAGACATTTGGCGCAAACCGCGCAGCTCGATATCGATTTTTGTTCTCGATATATCGAAGGTCAAAGTTCGATACGGACCCATTTTCAAAAAATCATAACTCCACTTTGAGAAATTGGAATTTAAAAAACTAGAACTAAAATACTCTAATTAGCAAGTCCTTTTCAGAAAAAAATACGGCTTTGGCACAAATTTAGTCAAAGTTAGGGTTCAGCGCCCTCAAAAATGTTTATTGTTTTTGCCCCAGGGGCTATCAAAAAAATTCCGTGAGACGACCCCTATCGAGTGATACATCAATCAAAAGCGCTTACCAAACTGAGAATGGGGCTCTTGCAAACTTTTGCTTTAAGCAAAATAAATGGTGAAATGTGATGAAATGACCAGCGAAAATCACGGAAATCACACCGAAAAAGTCTAAAATTCAGTAATAAACTCACAAAACTGCTTTAACGTCGAGAACGTAATGACGCTTCAACTCAGGTATTATGGGGGATGTCTGTCTATTACGTCACTTCCTCTACGGAAACACAGAGATATGTCTCATTTTAGATAGGAATCTCCCATGATACCTGCTTTGAACCGCCATTATGCCCGATTCTGAGAGTGAATTTCGTGATTTTTCAGTGTACTCATCGTCATTTTTACATGTTTTTATGCAAGAATCAACTCTTCAATCCCCCGCAGCAAAAGTTTGCAAGAGCCCCATTTTGACGCAAACCGGAGGTCGATATCGTTCTTAACATTCGAGAAATCAAAAATTGTAAATCGACCTTCGGCATTCGATATCTCGAATAAACCGGGTGGAATCATCGGAGTATTGAAAAATGTCATTAATTATCCGCAAAACGGCAGCTCTGCCTGCTTTCCACAAAAATTACACGGGATGAGCACTTATGATCTCAGTAATCCCTTCCCTCTCGCTCATTCTCGAAAATGCGCTTCTTCCTCGTACTCTATATGCGACTCGGAGGTGGTGGCAAGTTGTGGAATACCTACTGACCGCGAGGAAGAACCGCGAATATACCGGTAACCGGTAACCGACATCATAGTGAGTAGTGTGACCAGTGAACCAATGGATGAATGAACTGGTGATCGCCGTTTGGCGTCCATATCCATGCTCCCCCCTAAGGGCTTTCTGAACGAACGACCGACGCGGCAAAACGACGAGACGTGAGCTTTTGCGCGAGCCGAGGTGTGACTTTCAGCGGAGTGTAGCGACAATGTTGTCAGATAATGGCGATAAATCGCCACATCCAGCACATTGCAAATGGACATTTTGCTTTTAGCAAAAGTGTGCGACAGCCAGGGCTGCCGTTTTGCGTACAATCAATGCTATTTTTCTATTCACCGATGATTCCACCGGCTGAGAAAAGATTACACAGTTCAGTTCAGTGTATGACTGTAATGCACGAAAATACCCAGATCTGTAATATTTCCTTAATCGGTGGAAACTCCGTTGATTAATTAAAATATCCGCAAGTTTTTTAAAGTCATCGACGACTCCACCGGTTGAGAAAAGATTACAGATGCGAGTATTTTAGTTTATTACAGTCATGCTCTGAACTGAACTTTGTAATCTTTTCACAACCGGTGGAATCATCGGTGAATTGAAAAATAGCATTGATTATACGCAAAACGGGAGCTCTGGCGATAGCCCAGTGGCGTACCTTGCAATTTGGCAACTTTGCAGTGCGCCCATTTAAATCCACGAAAAGATCGAACTATTGGGTGTTCGGTGAAGGCTCTTTAATTGCAATCGACCTTTTACATGGGTTTCAATGGACACATTTCAACGCTGTCAATTCGCACGCTACACCACTGCGACAGCCCCGTCTAGTGACACGAGTGTCAAAGGAAAGTCGTATCTAATTGGTCACTTCTTGATGGAGTTACTGTATTATATTAGATGGGAATCTTCAATTATTACTGCGCCCTACGCAACCATCACGCTCGGGCAAATTAAAGCCTTTATCGAGGTTAGGAGTGGATTTCGGAAGTTTTAAGTGCTGCCATCGCTATTTTTGCAGTTCATTTCGCCAGAATCGACTATTAAATCGCTTATAGCAAAAGTGTGCGGCAGCCCTGTCCATTGACACCATCAGGGTCAAATGAAAGTCGTCTCTTATTGGTCACTTCTTGATGGAGTTACTGTGTTATAATAGATGGGAATCTTCAATTATTACTGCCCTACGCAACCATTACGCTCGGGCTAGTAAAAGCCTTTATCAAGTTTAGGAATGGATTTCAGGAAGTTTTAAGTAATGCCATATCGTTATTTTGGCAGGTTTTTTTCCCGCCAGAATCGACTATTAAGTCGCTTATAGCGAATCGACTATTAAATCGCTCATAGCAAAAGTGTGCAACAACCCCATTTGGAGTCGCACTTAGTGTGAAAAAAGAACTAGAATTTTCTGAGGCACCGCAGCTATGGTCACAGAAATGAACATGTAAGTTTGCAATTTTAATAAGAAAAATTTTACTTTCCATCAAAATTTGCCCAAACTACATATATAAGGTGAAACTCCAGTGGCGTAGCGTGCAATTTGGCAACGTTGCAATTCATCCATTTAAACCCATGAAAAAGATCGAACTATTGGGTGTTTGGTGAACACCTTCGCATTCGACCATCCACATATGTTTACATGAACACAATACAATATTGCCAAATTGCACGCTACGCCACTGGTATACTCGGGCGTGATATTGAAAGGGTTAGTTACAAGATTGGTATTTACTATGAATTTTCTTTAACCTTTTATGGGCCAAGTCCGAGTATACTCGTTTTTCTCCTCTAGTATATTTCACATTGCTCCTGTATTTAGCGATTCAGAATAAACGCGATTTTTGAGGTTGACTCTTACAAAATAAGGTTTCGTTTGGGCGCCTTCAATGCATCGTGTAGGCAATTCCAACTCCCTCGAGTACGAACAGTTAACTACCCTCCCTATATTCACGGAAGAGTGGCGTTCTTTTGATTAAACCGTGTCTGTAAAGGGTTAATTTTATTTCTCGTTTTTTTTCTTTTAATTTTCCTTTAAATCTGGCAACCATGATATCAATTCCAACCGACCGGCGAGCTTATACAGAGATGCACCGAGAAGAGCCGACGCGACGCGACGTCGACCGTGCTGTGTAGTCTTTCCATCCGGGCCGTGATGTACGAGCGCAACTCAAACGGAGGAGGAAAAGGAGTCATCGAGGACTCAAGGACTCAAGGACTCAAGGAGACTCAAGGTAGGTATAGAGGTATATTTTATACATAGGAGGATGTCGCCATGCACTTTGTATGCGCCTCGTATCGCCACCGCCGCGCCGCCATCAGAAACGGACGAGAATCCTAGGCTACGATCCTCGAGCTTTAGCTTTCGTCGAGCTGTCTTTACGCGCCCGTGACTTTGACCGTTCGCGGAGCGCGAGGAAAGGTGAAAGTCAATGCCGCGGTACCGCGTCGCAGCGCGGCGCGGCGCGGCGCGGGAGGGAGCTAAACCCCGCGATCCCGCGAATCTTCACGTTTTGCTTTTCAAAGCTTTGGAATATTGCTCACATCTTGTCTGTTCGATGCATCGATTGAAAATTGAGATTGAAGCTAATGGTTATGAGTCTGTCGTAAACTTTTGCTGGAGCAGCATTGGTAATGGGTCTATTGCAAACGTTTGCTACAACGATGAAGAGTGTTTAATCTAAAGTAAAATCGCCTGAAAAGTCCAATGGTGGCATCAGAAAGTCATAAAATGCAATAAGAAACTCACAAGAGGCATTCAATCATATCCAATATGGTGGATAAATACCGAAAAAATTTTATGCATGCACCGCGAGCATCCAATGATAGCCAACCTCACAATATCGATCACAACCAATCACAACGTAAACAAATACATAACCTCTACCTCCCATGAGGTTGTCAAAGTTGGCCATCCTTGGATGTTCACGGTGCATGCATACAGATTGCTCGATATTTATCCGCCATCTTGGATTTCATTAAACGCCTCTTGTGAGTTTATTATTGTATTTTATGACTTTCTGATGCCACCAGTGGACGTTTCAGACGATTTTACATTAGCTCAAACACTCTTAATTGTTGTAGCAAAAGTTTGCAACAGACCCATTGTTCCATTTAAATCCGTGCATAATATCAATTCGAGGGAGTGCACTATGCACATCAAATAGTTCAACCTTTTTCATGCGTTTAAATGGACAGAATGCAGCGCATTATGGTCTGGGAATGAAGAAAAAGGTTGCCAAAAATCGGTGAAAAAAAGCCATCAAAAAATTCATCGTTTTCGTCCTTTTAAGTACAATGGGGATCTTGCAAACTTTTGCTGTGAGCAAATGAATATTCCATTATGATGTAAAAACCAGCGAAAATCAGGAAAATCACGCCCATGAAGTCTAAAATTCAATAATAAACTCACATAACTGCTATAACGGCAAGTTCGTGATGGCGGTTAAACGCAGGTATTATGGGGGATTCCTGTCTATTACGTCACTTTCTCTATGGAAACATATAGAGATATGTCTCAATATAGATGGGAATCTCCCACCTAACCTGCGTCTCTCCGCCATTAAGCTCGATTCAGAGAGTGAATATCGTGATTTTTTAGTGTGCTCATGGTCATGTTTACAGGTTTTTATGCAAGAATCGACTCTTCAATCCCCTACAGCAAAAGTTTGCAAGAGCCCCATTTAAAACTTTTCAATTAAAATTCTAGGGTTAACTTACTTGCTTTCAGTGTTTTTTTGTGATTAAAATTGGCATTGGAAGTTTATAAATAATAAATTGATGAGAAATTTACTTTCTGATTTGTGACCACTTTTTGACGACCTCAGACCATAGTGCAGCGTTGCCATGCTTCACGCGTCCCCACTGCAACTGTGTGCAGCAGTAGCAGAATTTGAACCAATGACGAATTTACTGAATTTTAGACATTCTCGGTGTGATTTTTGTAATTTTCGCTGGGAGTACATTGGACTATTCAACTGCTCACAGCAAAATTTTGCAATAGCCCCATTGAAACAATTTTAGATGATATTTGGTGCTCAGTTTTTCCAGGGAGACTTGGGAAAAAAGTCACGTGACTATCCTTAATATATCCTTTTTCTAACACGCGTAATCAAGAGGGCAAAGAGAGAGAAACACAAATTCCTGGATCCGCCACCGCCATAGTGCGTCTCGTCTACGTAGGAATTAACAACTTCATTTAATAGAGTAGCTTTCATTATATTTACATCCGATTAATCACCGAGCTTTTAGGTTAGGTCTACTATGCGCCGCAGCCGGCTGGTGCGTTCCCGTTGATGAGCACTTCGGTTCCTCCTCCCCCTCGCTCCCTCCCTCCCTTTCCCTCTTTCCATCCTTCCCTCCACCCCTCCTTCCCCATGACTCTTCCCCCTCTTTTTCTTCTTCCCTCCCTCCTGATCACCTTCAAAATATACTTGGTATGAACTAGATCAGCGCTAATTAAAACGCGACAAGATTACAGTGCCAGATTCGTCCGCGCACGCACACTCGCAAACTTTCACGCGTACATACTAATACACACACACATGCACGCAACGTATACAGGAGCTTCTTCGTTTGAATTCAATTTATTCAATTTTCACTCTCGATATACAAAAATCGTGTTACCTGGTCGTCGTCGCCGCCCGCCGACGCGACACGACATCGGACGTCCGACGTCCGTCGTCGTGGGACACTTGAATCGAACGCGTGACCTTCTTTTCGGAAATGAAGACACGAAGACAAAAAACTTGCGATGAAATTCTTCTAATTAGCTTCGCAACAAGTCATAGACATGTTTGTGTACGTATCTTTGGTGGTTCCTGATTTGCCTATATTTTAAGTTTCCTATGATCAAGTAGCAAAAATGGATCGGAAACGTAAGGTTTTTACGCAAGTTTTCCTGGAGGGAAAAACTTGCGTAAAACAGTCAAATGGGGCGCTTGCAATTTTTTGCTGTGAGGAAATAATACGTCCAAATCTGGTGTAAAAACCAGCGAAAATCACTCTCAGAAAGTATAAAATTCAGTAATAAACTTACATAACTGCTGCAACGACAAGTTCGTAATGGCGCTTCAATGCAGCTATCATGGGAGATTCCCGTCTACTGTGTCACTTTCTCTGATTAAACAAACAAACAAAAACAAAACAAACAAAAAAAAAACAAAAACAAAAAAAAAAACTCACAGGTTAGGTTAGGTCTTAATGCAAGACCACCTATACTATAAATCCACTTTCTCATACGCAAAAAATCTGAATTTTTTGTTGAGGCCTATATAGACCTATACATGACTCTGAAAATCATGCCAAAAGCCGTAAACAATTATTTTCCTCAACGCTCGACGGTAAGGGCTAACCGTCGACTTCGCACTGAAACGCGTCTGTTTAAACACATATAGGTTAGAAAAGGATAGATGCTTGACGGAGCGACAGTCACGCAACAACCCCTTTAATCTGCCTTTTTCCAACACACGCTTTATATTGGACAGAGAGAGAGGAACGAATACCTGGATTTGCGAGTGAGGAGGATACACCCTTCCCACACACAACTTTAACAAGTAAAACTTTCCAACACGCGCTGACTACAATAAATTTTCATGTCTCGCGGCTCTCATGTTTAAAACACTAATATTTTAGCTTTCAGGTTCATTTCACTTTGATTTAGAACTCTTTTTTGAAGGTTAAGCAAAAAGGGGCACACCAACCCACCTCGCCCCCTCCACCTACATTATTGCGTCACTTTATTGGGAGGAAATTTAGAAAACGGCGCGGCGGGCGCGTGGTCGCTCTATATTGATTGTTTTATCGTAACGTCACAGTAACCGGAGAGCAAAATGCGATTTATCGAATGTTGTAAAAAAACTAAACAAACATGTGTGAGCGTATT
>VMOF01000379.1:29293319-29335819 GCA_011764245.1 Trialeurodes vaporariorum
CCGAAATTTTATTACTCCGATCACTTAAAATTGGGCGGAGCCAAGCAACGTATACGGTCATGTACGGACGTACGGTACCTTGTAACAAAACGTGACGGGGAAACGCTTGGTTCTGATTGTCGAGACCTACCTCCCGAGATGGGTTACCGGAAAAGTGACTGGATGAGCATAAGTAACCGAAAGGAACATTCGAAAATTGAAGTTCCTTGTTTAAAATTGGCTCCCGTAAGTTAGGTACCGTCATTTCGAAACCTGGTCACTTAAAAAGTGACCTGGTTACTAAATATTTGCTCTCCATATAAAGCGTAGTGGGGTACGTACGTATACGCTGCGCAGCTCGGTAAGCAATCTTAATGGAAAACCGATGCGTTCATGATTCCATCGACGAAATGTGGAAAAATTATGCAATACCACCTCTGACTCGATTTAGATTCGATAAAAGGGCGGGCGAACTGCACTCGAACGAAAAATCGTAATTACGTTAATTTATAGTGCCGCGTCGTGGAAAGGCGCGGGCAGGTTCACTCTAGCCAACGCATTCCTTTCTGAGAGCCCTTGCTATTAAGGAAGTCTTTTTCCTCTCCTCATCCAACATCCACTTCCACTGAAGATATTTTCATTTTTTTTCTCTCTTGTCTTTGTTGTTGCGTACGTTTCATCAGCAGTTCAAAGGCTATTATGAATTGAATTATGGGGCTCGTTTCTCGGGACCGGATGTTGTGAATGTTCGCTGCAGAAAATATAAACACAGGGAGGTGAAAGAAAGTAACTTTTTTTTATGAAAAGAGGAAGTCTCAATTCGACGCTCAATTACTTAAGTGTTTTTCAGTTATATCAGGAATATCAGGACGTTTTAAATTGTATTATTATACTCGCGAAGGAAAACGAGCGCATTCTATCTTATTCGCCTCGACACTGTAGACTCTTTTATTCAAACCGTTTTATCGAAGAACGGGGAGGAAATTTGTCCTTTTAAGAGTATGAAAATAGGAACAAGGGTTTATTAAAACAAGTCTGATCTGGTAGCGTTGCACTGAAAAAAAAAAAAAAAAAGATTATCAAAAGCATGACAATAACGTGGAGTGAACCTATGTAAGTGATAGTACAATTACCAGAATTCTAGTGTTTATACTATCGACGAATCAAAGATTGTCGCGAGATTTTCACACATTTTCAGTTATGCGTGTGGGGTAGGACTGATCTGCAACGGCTTTCCCGCCCCATGCACCCGTACTGGCGCCTTTCGCTTGCAAGGGGTGAGGAGTATGAAGAGTGGCCGAACCGGAACCTTGAAGGGGAAACTTAGCTCGTGAAACTCTCTCGACAATCTTTAATCCGTCGATAGTACCAAAGTTCTTGGCATTTTTTTTTTTTTTTGGGGGGGGGAAATTCTAATTATATGACTATATTCTGGTATTAACACCAGAGTTTTTGGTCAAAGTAGAAGACTTTCTGTCGTTCACATATTGTTGTGCTGCCGGTAATATGACTAGAATCTAGTATTATGACTATCGCCTTTTTTCAGTGTGTAATATTTGCTCAAAGTGAATCTTTGACATTTTGGTCCAATTTCTACCACACTATGAGAACGACAGAAAGTTTTAGTACTATGATCAGAAAATTCTGGTGTTAACATTTAATAATAGAAAATGGTCATAGAACTAGAATTTCCTAAAAAAATTTCAAGAACTATATATGTTATACCAACACTAGAAATTTGGTAACTGTACTGTCCCTTACATATAGGTTTACATATTGCCACACTTCTGGTAATCTTTTTTCTTTCATTGATAAATTTCTAGGTATGTGAAATCTCGTGAAAATCGCATTGAAAGCATCGGAAAGTCGTTGAGTTCATTTATATCAGTGCTGCCAGATCGGCCAAAAAACAAAAATACTCGCTTAACATTAAACCTTAAGGAAAATTTGCATATTTTTTTGCCAAACCTGACAGCAAAGCTTTTTTTATGAAAATAAATTTTCTGAAAACAAACTCACACTGTTCTCACTCTGAACGGCTCATACAAATAACATAGCTGTAAACCTAAAGTGAAAAATTCTTTTGGTGAAAAAGGTATCTCCAAAACTACCAAGCAAGAGTATAAAACGTGATCAGGCGGAGATAAAACCCTCGGCTTAAGAGTTCGGGCATGGAAAGAACAAGTGAATGGCTAACAGGAAAAGAAAGATGCATAAAAAATGCATGAAATATACAGGAATCCAAAGGAATATAAATAAAAGGAACGGGGAAGGAAAACAATGCTTTTGAACCAAACAAACGTAGCTTCCGCGCTCTTATAGAATAGGTTACCCGCTTTCATTTCCGATTCGTTATTTTTCCATATTTGTAACTTGATATTTCATTCACGTCAAAGGCCCTTCAGAATGAGAATAGGAAAAATTTCGCCCCCTAACGATTCCTTCTGAGAAATGGTGATTACAGCTCGGAGCGCCACTCGCGTTTCGCTGCCCTCTCCCTCTCCCCCTCCCCCGTCCCGACACTCTTCAGCTTTTCTTCCACAATCATTGCGACCTTTGTGATAATTTTGTCCGGCCACCTGTAACCTAGTTTAGAAATAGGTCACCTGACCATGCCTATGTTTCAGTCCGCGAATGTAAATGAAGTCAGAAGGGATGAGAATACCGACAAAAATTTGATCCCTCATTTGTATTCTATCTTGTTTATCTGTTTTCGACCCCCCCGTGTTGCCAAAAATAATGCAAGCTCTCCTTTATAACTATATGTGAACGAACTGTGAGTTGACTGCAGTTGTGTTAAGGTGATCCCATGTCACGTGACCAAGGTGATCGGATAGTCGATCAATTAATGGTCATTCACCGGATTTTATGGAGTTTCTTTTGCAGAAGGAGGATCGTCAGCACCTGTAGTTAGCTCTAACAAAGATATCTGCTAGAGGCAGTTTCAGAAGTGTAGGCGCACCTAGACCGATAATCTTTGGAATTTGTCAATATTATTTCTGATATTACTCAATAAAAATGAATGAAAATGAAATTGAGAGTACACTTTTCAATGAGGAACACTTTAAAAGCCAAAGAACAAAGTCAGAGGCAAGTTCGGTTTTGATTTGAAAGAATTAAAGTTGAAAATTCGCCAAAGATTGTGGTTTAGGTGCGCCTACACTTCTATAAAACGAGCTCTAAGTTTGGATGCACGAATCCGCAAAATAAGGACGTTACTTTATAGGAATTATACAAAGAGTGAGAAGGACTGATTCCTGGACCCGCCAGCGTCGATTGGTCGCTTCATCAACGCGGTATCAAAATATTTGTTAGAATTTTATGTATTATATTTATCAAACTTTGTGAGTTTTTTATGTGTCTTTCATTATTTACTTTTTCATTGAGAGCTAGGTTATTTCAATATTCATATCAATTAGGCGACGTCAACGCTGTTTCGCTCCACACGGTCATCTTTGTTCAAAACTCAAGTGAGTTGAGTGCAGGAATAATACGGTCGATTCCCCCGTGGGAGTATAGAAACATTGTCGGTATAGGTATATAGATATCGAAGAACGCGAAATTCTTCCCAAGCGGTATATAACAAACATTCGAGCGAATGATGAGAATCAATGGCGTATACATGCATCTGTCTTTCTCTCTCTCCTCTCATTTGAATGAGTGCGATAGAAAAGGACAGAGATATACGCTAAATTCACGTGATGGCCCCCTGTGCTATCCTTGTCTAACACAGGTGCTCAAATAGGAATAAAGAGAGAGAAAGACAAATGAATGTATCCGCCTATGAAGAGAATGATAGGATGGATTTGTATACGCAAAGAGAAGTTGCGGTATCTTTATTATTATATTGATTCTCTGCGGTTTTTTGTGTCATAACCCATCCCCCTTCCCCGCATTCATTCCTGAGTTTCATTGGAATGTTCTAAAAATGAAGCAGTTGCATCTAGGCCTGTGTGATGTTCGATGCATCGATCGAAGTTTCGATGTTTTCCGGCTATCGAATGGATTCGATGCTAACGTTGATGTCAAGCGATGCATCAAAACTCATTATTAATCGATATTTCGACTAAAAACAAACCGACGTGTGATTTTTTCCTCTTAAACCACCTCAAAATCATCAGAAAGTATCATGATTTTCCGTGGTTTCTTTTTTTTTTTTAATTAGTTAACCCTTTACTGCATGATTTTTTTTTTTCAATAAAATAATTTTTTTTTTCAGTACAATTTTGATCCTTGAGACAGGGAAAAATAGTGAAAATATTCTTTCCATTATATTTCAATGGTAAAGAGCCTGAACATTAATTGTTCCAAATATGGCCTTACCCACATTTAGGTATCCATGCTACTGAAAATAAAGTTTTCAGGCTAAAAAAAAAAAAAAAAAATTAAAGTAGTAAAAAATAAGTTAGTACATTTCAATAGTTGTTTTTTTTTGTATGTGGTACCCCTGATGTGTTACTCCCAAACATAACAATGAAAATCGGAAAATCTCTATCAGATTTTCAGTGAGCTATTTTCAACCACTCTGCACGTTCTCTATCCTGTGCTGCGCGCTATAGGACAAAATTGACAATTCTTACTCGTTTAGTATCTGTTCCACGTGCGACCCACCATGCAGCGACAGTACAGCTCAAGTCCCCTACTTTTAGATAAGGCTTCAAAGTAATTGTTCCAGATCTGGGCTCATCTGCAGTTAAGGGTTAAAATATTTTTTGATGCATCTACAAAATTTTGATGTTGTTTGGACATCGAACGCCACAAAAACTGGGCATCGCCCAAGCTTATAGACTACCACCACCCCGATATAGCTGAAAACGAATGGCAAAAGAGACCCCCAGTCTATTCAGAGCAAGGAACAAACATGCTCAGCCTTTTCCTTTTTGTCTTTAATGGTGATGGTTGTATTTGAACCACATATTACTATGGTTAATGGGTTAATGACCTGGGACCAAATAATATGTTGGCTTCACTGGCCCTCAAAAGACGTTAAATGGTGCGTGTGCGTACATCAAAGGAGACTCTACGCCAACGAGCTAAAGCGATACATGACAAAAATCTCAAATCGAAGCATTGGCGGATCCAGCCCCGGCGAACGGGGGGGGGGCGAACTTGGGATTTTTGCCCCCGGTCACCCCCTTTATCTTTTAACTCCCCATCTTTCTCCTTTCTTTCTCCATTCTTTCTCCCTCTTTCCCCCTTTATTCGGCCAAACGGGGGGGGGCGATCGCCCCCTTCGCCTCCCCTGTATCCGCCAATGTCTCGAAGTGTGACAGCATGGGCGATCTGAATCTGCTGATCTGTTTGCCTCACTTTTTTTTAACCTTAAATAAAATTTTTTAAGTAATCCTGTAGAAAGTGGTTTTAAACGAAACTGCAAGTGTTTATAAAGAGTGGCTACATTGACACCGAATTTTAATAAAACTATCCAGGTGAGAAAATTTTGCATATTTCTGTTATGTGTCAGTTTCTTTATGGTGCAAATCCTTCCAGAAAAAAACACTTCGCATGTGTCCAGATAGCTACTCTACACTAACACTTGCGATTTCGTTTATAACCAATTTTAAATGTATTTATCACATTTTTTTTTTTTTTTTTTTTTTTTTAAATTTAAAGGTCAAAAAATTGAGGCAAACAAACCGAGCTTGTGAGAAAATGTCCATAAGATATTTCTATCATGGCTATACACCTCCTTGAAGTTTCAATATCACGTCCCACAAATCCTCTTTAACGCTATAGCTCGTTGCTCTAAGCTGATATACGCAGACAGTATCTGCTCATGAAGGGACTCTAATTGGGACGAGGATCGTCTGATAGAAAGTGTTGCGTATTTTTAAAGAGGAACGGAATCGCATGAAGGAAAAAAGTTCCGATCTTGGTGAAGACCTGCAAGCATGGGAGAGAGAGAGGGAGAGGGAGAGAGAGAGAGAGAGAGAGAGAGAGAGAGAGAGAGAGAGATCCAGTAAGCTAGTTCCGAATCGGAAGTGGGCAAGTGGGAAACGGCGGCGACCAACGGACCGGGGGCAAGTCCTCTTCGGCAGGAAGGCACTCTGGTAGTTGTTGCTTGTATTCCGTGTTCGCAACGTGGGGGCTTTGATTCGATCGATCCCAAGCTTCGTGCTTTTTTATCGAGGCGCGCCACAAAGAAGTGTTCGCAATTCTTGGAGAAAAAAGCCGCGATAAGCATTCGTAAGAATTTTGTCTTGTTAACAACGATTCTGATTTGTTGATTATTGTATTTTGATAGCCCCGTGAATAAATCGACGCTGTTTGTTTGTTGATTTTAACAATTCAAACCGATTTCGCAGTGTTTCTTGAATTTCGCCGGTTAGCTTCTGCCTTATCAAACCATTATTTTTGGTGAGTATTTTTGATGGTTATATGTTTTTTTCTCTTTCTCTCTCAAATCGGCGGCCCGACCATTTACCTTTACGTTAATTAAACCGGTTGTTAAGACTCGATCATAATGATTGAAGGTATTGGTCGAGGATTATAAGACTTGGCTGTTTCTACGGTAATTAGCATTAAATTGCCTGTTATTAATTAACGACTATATCCAAGAGTAGTCTTTACTCTTTAACTAACGGAGAACTAAACGATTGCAACGGTCAAGTTTTATATACTTCTTATCGGCTCAGTGGCGTCGCGTGCCATCTGGCAACAATGTAACTGCTCCATTTAAACTCATTATAAATATCGAATTTTCCTTGTGCACTGTGCACCCCCTGAATTTGATATTTTACATGAGTTTAAATGGACAGAATACATTGTTGCCAAATTGCACGCGACGCCACTGTATCGGCTATATCCACACGGAGCTTTTCAAGCAAATAATTCAAATACTTGCTACACAGAAAAAAAAGATTGGTGTATCTGCCACAAACGTATGGGTGTCTCCTCTAACCGTCAACTTTTGAGGGCAGTGCCACTGACTTTGAGGTGATACCGCGCATTTATGGGGGAGATACTCTGATTGGCGTATTGTCCTCCGACTATTGGCGGTATTACCTTTATAATTGTGGCATGGCTCAAGGTTATACGAGGGACGTTCAACTTATAAGTTTCCCTATTTTTTATCTCTGGCCCTGTTAGTGCTAGAAAAATTTCATTTATACAGTTAAATTTGCCAAATCCTCAGCTTTCCAACGGTATTTTTGTTTTTGAAATTCGAGCAATTTTTGTAGGAGAAAAATCTATATTTCTACACCCGTGTCGAAAAAGTCCCCGCCAACTTCTGAGTTGGGAAGTAAAAACTAACTTTGACACTTAGAATGAAGAACGCAAAACTTTAAAATAAAAGATACATTTTATTTTTGAAGTATTCCATTTTTACGACTTTTCCACATAATTTCCTTCCAGATTGATACATTTTTCGCAGCGATGAACCAGCTTTTCAATACCTTGGGCGAAAAACTCTCGGTCTAAGGACTTGAAAAAATTCATCACGGTATCCTTCAGGTGGTCATCTGACTGGAACTTTACGTGCGATACTTTTGCCGACAATATGTGATTATAACGCATCTCATGATCATCTTAGATAAGATTTCAAGACAAAATTTGAGCGCAGCAGCAGGTATGGAGTGATAACGGCTCACTTTCGTCGCTAATCAGACGAATTCTGTTGTTCAAAACAGGCGAATACTTTTTGCTGAAAAAGTTGGCGGGGGACTTTTTCGACACGGGTGTAGAAATATAGCTTTTTCTCCTACAAAAACTGCTTGAATTTCAAAAACAAAAATACCGTTGGAAAGCTGAGGATTTGGCGGATTTAACCGTATAAATGAAATTTGTCTAGCACCAACAGGGCCAGAGATAAAAAATAGGGAAACTTATAAGTTGAACGCCCCTCGTAGGTTATACAAGTAAAATCATCTGACTTACTTTGCGCCACAAATTCGGAGGCGCGTCTTGGCTGTCAACTTTGAAGTGTACGCCACTGAATTAATGGCGCAAAGTCAGATGAGCATACCTATGATGTATAATCTATAACCTTGGGCATGGCCCTCAAAAAGTGCCGGTTAGAGAAGTAGCTGAACTAAACCCGCAGAGTCTTAACAATCGTTGAAATGAAAATATAAATGATCGATCATCCCATATAGACAGTGATGATCCCATGTTGATAGTGATGCAAGACGAATCAAACCATCACATGGATCAGTGGCGTCGCGTGCCATCAGGCAACAATGCAACTGCTCCATTTAAACCCATTAAATATATCGAATTTTTCTTGTGCACTGTGCACCCCCTGAATTCGATATTTTACAAGAGTTTAAATGGACGGAACACACTGTTGCCACATTGCACGCGACGCCACTGACATGGATACCGAAGACAGTTAATATTAAATTATGTAACTTAACATTTTACATACATGCACAAAAAAAGCTGGTACCGGTACTGAAAACTTCTTTGATATGTAGGTATGAATGAAACGAGTGAATAGGTGAAATGGGTCTCTTGTCATTACGTATATTTTACGGTTTTCTCTTTAAAATCCACACCGATGCTGCAATGCAACGCAAAGTTAACAAGAATTGTGAATCGCAAGGATGAGCACTGCAGCCTGGCGCGTCGCGTCGCGGTCGCGGCGCGCGGCGCTCCACATCATGTCACATTCTCGGAATACTGCTTTACACTTAATAAAAATTCTTTAGTTCTCTCTCGTCTCTCAGCATATCGTCGGAAAAGACTATCGTGCGATAGTATGTTGGTAATTTATTAGAGCCTGATTCTTACTGCAGCATTCACGGAAAAAAAAAGATTAGTGAAATTAACCATACGATAGCTGATTTTGGCACCTGCTAGATGTTATGGTAAACTGGACCAGAAGTATGGTACATTTACCGATACTTTGAGTAAATTCGACATGCAATCAGGTAACATCACCTAGTACCTAGTCAAAACATAGTATACTTTTGGTTAACATTGCCATAACATCTAGCAGGTGCCAAAATCAGCTATCGTATGGTTAATTTCACCGTAGTTTTTTTTCCGTGTTGGGGGGGGGGGCTTGATTCAATTTTCTAAATTTACATCACAGTATACTTATCCTTTACCTATACTGTAGCAAAACTCCATACGAGCGCTTTGGAAAATCTTGTTTTTCAATGTCATCAAATTGAAAACTTGAGTTGTAACCTTGCGGCTACTTGGAGCGCCACCGTCGCATCTAATGTAGTCCCTGGTAAAAGTGTTCCATGACCAATTTAACATGGAAATTGCATAAATTTCCATGAACACCAAGTATTTTTCCGTGGAAACTACATCGATTTCTATGGTATAACGCCGATTTCCATAGAAATATGCGCTGTTTCCATGGAAAAATACTCGGTTTCTATCTAAAAAAATCTATTTCAATGTAAAATTAGTTATGGAACATTTTACCAGGAAAATCAAATGGAAGATGTTAGTTCAACCTCCCGACCACCAGGGGGGGGGGGGCATTTGCCAGTTTTCTAACGTTGAGTTTCGCTACTATATCGGATAAGTACACTGTGATTTGTACATGTACTTCAGACTGCTTTAAATCAGCACAACAAAAGTGTAGGTAAGTACTATCCAGCAAAACGCACAAGTTTTTTTCAGTTAAAAATTCGAGGTAAAAGGCTAATCCTTGCGTGTAACCAAACCAACCGTTAGCGCGCCGTATGCCATCTTGACTGTCGAAACTTTTGCGTTTGCCAGAACCTGCTGCGTACATTAAGAAAAATGTCCATGTTAATTCAACGATTGGAAGTCTTTTTAATACAGTTAAGCGGAATTCCTGTTATTTCAAGAGGAATTACTGTTATTTCAAGAGGAGTTCCGGTTAAGCAAGTATATTACGGCAAAAAGAACTTTTTACTCAGCGTATAGGTTCAAGTAAACATTGATCCTGCTTAAATATAACGTAAAAGTACTGCGTAGAGGATATCGCCTTCCTGATACAGTAATTACCGTTTAAGTGGTTATTTCACCGAACTTTTGCTCAAGTTTACTTATAGCATTCTACTATAGAATGCTGTGTGGTTTGATTTTACAGACTGTGCGTGAACCCCTAAGCACCAATAACCTTCCCGATATATTAATCTATGAAAAATAATCGACTCTTTCGAGGGGCTCCAATGCGACCCGTAAGCTTTACGGCTAAATATTAATTACATGGTATAGCTTTTCTGGGAAAACCTGCTTAAAGAACGATGGTGATAGTGGCACTGAAAACTTCCGATATCCGATATCCTACTTTAATGAAAGCTATATTAAACACAAGACCGTAATAATGTCATTACGTTGCTCGCGTAGCGTAAGAGCGACTTTTACCTTAATAAATATTTTGACTGAGCCGTCAGAGGAGAGATTCCAGCTACAGTTTAGCGATACTCATCATATTAATGACGTCGTAACGTGAGTATACCATGGAGTAGGGTAGTACTGCCTAATTTGTCACTCTCTCCAAGGAAAGTCCTACATGCGATGCAGCGTAGAGAAAGTGACACAATTAAGGTGATTCCAGGCGAAACTTGTCCAGATTTAAATCCGATGGAAAGCGCCACTGGCGCTACTCAAAAAGTCAACATTTTTTGGCTGAAATTGAAGAATTTACGCCAAAAGGACACATTTGAGAAACGCCAGCACCTGCAAGCATACTTTAGAAAGGTATCCTGAAAGTTTCAAGCTGAAATACTCAAAAATAAAGCCGGAAATGATGAAATACGAAAACTCCTGTAAGCCTCAATGAGTGCGAGTGAGGTTGATAGACGACATTGTATCACTTGCACTCACTAAGCTTATGGTGAAATGAGTTTCATAATTTACAGCTTATTTACTTCAGAACCAAATTTGCTCGTTTTGGGCTCAAAAACTCCATACCTAATAAAATTTAGCGCAGGTGCTGACGTTCTTGGATTGCACATTTTTTCTTTGTTTTCAAAATATAATGCCAAAAATAAGACTTTTCTGAATAACGACTGGTGGCGCCATACATCGGATTGAAATCTGGAAAAGTTTCGTCTGGAATCGGAATCGCCCATTTTACTAGCAGTCGTATGAATCCTTGGAATGCGGATTACACGTAATCTGAGCCTTTCTCGATTTTGAAAAAAAACATAAGGAAAGAAGGGAAAGGAAGAAAGGAAGGAAAGGATAGGAAAGAGAGGAAACAGTGCATTTTTCACGCATGATACGGGTTATGCACATCGACTGCCCAAAAATTCTGTACAATACTGTCGTTCCAATGCCTATTTAAAAGCCTTTATTTGGTTAACTTATAACGCACGTGGATTCCCGAAGCTTCCAGCGTCTTGTGGCGCGACGCGCATTTTAACGTGTAGCTTTGCGAGGGGGGGGGGGAGAAGAAGAAGAAAAAAAGGTTGTCACTTTTCTCTGAATACACCCACCACCCCCCCTCCCCCCCCCCCCCAATCCAACGCTGAATTGGCGCCACAGCTTGGCTCATCTAATGCAAAAATTTTCATTGTAAGTACGTGCGCTCCCTCATTTTTGCAGAATTTTACGTAATAGTATCAAAGTGTCGTACGACCATACGTCCATACGTAATTCTCCGCTATTACACCTTAACTTTGAAATCATTTTAAATGAGTCTGTGAGTGATTGAATTTCGTAATTTTTCCATGTGCTGACATCGTAATTTTCGCGGGATATCGCTCAAATATTAACTGTTCAATAGCTGTTAGCAAAAGTTATTAGCAAGAGCCCGATTATTGTGATTCAATCCCTCTCTAGCTTGATTGCAAATAGATTAATTGGCACTTTATTGACACCAGGGCTACCGTTTTGCGTATAATCAATGCTATTTTTCTATTCACCGATGATTCCACCGGTTGAGAAAAGATTATACACAGCTCAGTTCAATGCATGATTGTAATGCACGAACATACTCTGATCTGTAATCTTTCCTTAATCGGTGGAGACTCCGTTGATTAATTAAAATATCCGCAAGTTTTTTTAAGTCATCGACGACTCCACCGGTTGAGAAAATATTACAGATGCGAGTATTTTTAGGTTATTACAGTCATGCACTGAACTGAACTGTGTAATCTTTTCTCAGCCGGTGGAATCATCGGTGAATAGAAAAAAATAGCATTGATTATACGCAAAACGGCAGCCCTGAGCTTGATTGCAAATAGATTAATTGGCACTTTATTGACCCGGTTCAATTTTCCACGAGGAAAAATATAAAATGGATGTGAATAATGAGGACGGAAAGGAGAAAAGGCGGGGAAAGAAAAAAGATGTCGAACAAAAACTAAAGGTGTCAGCGTTGGGGTGAAAAAAGGAGTAAAAAAAAATTGAATGTGTGTCAGTGGAGACAGGGATTGCCGCGGAGTTCCCGACGCGACGCGCGCGACCCGGCGCGGCGACCGACATTATAGCGGTTTACAGTAGCGAGAGAAAATTGATATTCAAATCAGGGAGGATATTACGACGCGAATCAAATCCGTGCGACGTGAAATCACGTGCAATCGAATCGGACTCTCAGACGATTTCAAATCACTGAACCCATCTTCCAACGATTCATTTCAATCTTAATCTTTTACGCTTTTGCGCGCGTCGAGACGAAGGGGCGGGAGTGATGGGGGGGGGGAGGCGATCGATTCATGAATTTTGAACGCATTCGCGACGCGCAGTGAAATGCGGGAAACTGAATTTTTGAACTTCCACAAGGATCTACCTTTTTAATTTACGAAAGTTGTGGGTTTGTTGCATACAGTGAAGAAAAAAAACACGTTTTGAATTTAACTATTTATATACTTAAAGGTGTGGGCAAAGCTTAGAGTCTGATGTTAGTTGTATACCATTTAAAAATAGTAGAATAATTAATACAGCACATAGAGGCTATTTAATTATAGTTTAAATGGTAAAACTTGCAGTTTGTCCAAACTTAGTTTTGTCCGTACTTCTTCTTCTTTTTTTTTGTCTGCTCAAATAGGTACTTAGTTAAATTCAGCACTTTTTTTTTCAGTGTATTTTTGCTTCAGCAATAAATGACGCATCAATTTGAATGGAAAATTCATCATAAATAATGATGCTCTTATAAAAACTTTCAAAATCCATTCGTTAACTCAGGAAACATTTCCAATGAATCGTCCATTTTAAACATTCTGCGCAGACTTGAGGTCCACCCCAGAAAGAAGGCCTATAAAAAATTAACAGGTTTGCTCTTCTGAGAAAATAAGCCTTCTGATCTCATAAAAATTTACTCAGATGAGCATAACTAAATCATTTTATGGGCTCCGTTTCCGCAGACGACCCGACCCCAAATGTCTTCTTTTTTCATTCGAGTCTATCTCCTTACTATGCACATTAACAGAGACATCGCGTTTATGAAAACATCATCGTAACCTCAACATGTTGGTTTCTCCATTTATTCCAAATGTATAAAATATGGGTACATAAAACGCCAATTTAAATCATGAAGAGAACCTAACCTATGCCCATCACTCAACAGTATAGGCGACTGTTGATGACTGCATTGGCGGATTCTGGAATATGTCCTTCTCTCTCATCTCTCCTTCGAGTGCGTGTGTTAGAAAAGGACAGATTAGGAGAAGTCATGTGATGTTCGCCCCCTCTTCTATCCTTTTCTAAAATATACATTTAAATGGACATCAAGAGAGAAGGAAAACTTCCTGAATCATTTCCCACCCTTCAATATCCAATCTTTACTTTTCGGAAATGATATTTCAGTGTATAATATAATACGAAAATTTCTCAAAGTAAACAAAATTAGTATCTAAATATTCCGATTTTACTCTAATCATCTGAATTCTGAACTCCATGTTGGCAGGAGGCCCTACAGGGATAAACGCCAGTTAAACCATCTTAAATAATAATAAACTTCCTGAATCCACTCGCAAAATAGTCGTCAAATTTGTGCAATTTTATCATCTGACCATAAAGTTGCAAATATATAGCATAAAAGTTGTAACAAAATGGCAAAAAAATTGAAACTTTTCGAAGCTGGCTTTTTTTTCTGCCCTACTCTTTGTGTATGTGTCACTTCTATCTATGCCTATATGTGTCTCTGTGTCAAAAGTTGCAACTTTATTGCAATTTGAGGGTGAAGAATTGCCCATTTGTTGTAAAAAAATTGTCATTTTATTGCAACTTTGATGCCATAAATTGTAACATTTAGATTGAAAAATGCTACAGGGGTAGTTAACTGTTGTTTCGATGAGAGTCCTAACCGAAACTATGAGAGCGAGAGCGAGAAAATTGGACACCGCGTAGCAAGTTTTGCGCTAGGTCTCCTATATTTATCTCGGATGAAAGCACATAGATTGGATTGAGGGAGAAAACTTTCATACACGTGTTGTTCGATGGCTCATATGCAGCCTCCTTCCAGGAACCGCAGATTTTCCGATAGCACGACGCGGCGTCTCCAGGAATTACGAGTGAAGAGTGTGAGTGTGCCTTTCTCTCTCTTCGTCCATTTAAGCGGTGGCAAGACAGTTCGTCCAATGCATTTCGTTCAACGGGCGTTTTGTCCGAAATATTTTGCCCGTATTTACTTTTGCCCAATGTGTCTGGTCCAAGCATTGATTGTCCACAATAAAAATACGTCCAATGTAAACAACTTAGGTTGATACACGTTTTTGTCCATAAAAGGTTTTGTCCCTTTGCATAAATATTAGCAACATATTCTTTTGTCCAAATCAATCAGCGAGGAAAAAATAGAAAAGAGAAGATGGTCTATGGTGAATTTTTTTCTTATCAATGGATTTTACATTATTATTGTTTCCAAGTCGAGGTGATATTTTTGTACTTTATATCAATGATATAAATGAATATAATATATATCAATGAATGTAAAATGTCAAATTCTGTCCATGGCTCGATGAAAAATGAACTTAATTTGGATGCAATTTTTATATTCGGACTTTGTTTTCTGAACAAACTTAACTTGTGGACCAAATGACATAATGGACCAAAGTCACATTGGACCAACTGTGAATTTGGACACGATGATTTGAATAACGATGAATGGACAAACTGTCAGGCCACCATTTAAACTGTGTTAGAAGAGGATGTACAAGAATCGCTATTGCGTGCCTTTAATCTTTCAGTAACGAGGCGTGAAATTTGACAACGGTGTACTTCCTCCATTTAAACTTACTGAAATAATCGAATGATTCGCTCATCGGCGATGACCAGATGTTTCGACCTTTCTAATGTGTTTAAATTGGAAAAAAGAAACGTTGCCTATAGTTGCACGCCTCGCCACTGTAATCTATATCTATTGCATTTTTCTAACACGTGCGTTTAAATGATTAAATGAGCAAAGGGATAGAGTCGTATTCCATGGATATACGCCTTCACAATGTTGCGGTTTTCCGGAACAGTCTCAAATTATTCCTATTAAACTCAATGTAAAATTATCAAATTGTATGCCAAATTCGGTAACACTGCGCCTGCATGTATGTGTTTTCCGATCTTCATTTCTGGGACAAAACAGCGCATTCATATTCTTGTGAATAATGGGGATCTTACTAACTTTTTCTGGAAGATGAGATTGAATAGTTCATTCTTGAGTAAAATCCAGCGAAAACTACGATAAGCACAGTGAAAAATTATGAAATTTACTCAGAGACTCAAGAAATGAATTTAAAGTTGGAGGCGTAATGGCAGAGCTATACGTAGGTACATACTTACCATGGGGAATTCCAATCTATTTCCAATCGAGACTTTTCACTGTAGGTTTTAGAGGAAGAGAGAGAGAGAGAGAGAGAGAGAGAGAGAGAGAGAGAGAGAGAGAGAGAGAGAGAGAGAGAGAGAGAGAGAGAGAGAGAGAGAGAGAGAGAGAGAGAGAGAGAGAGAGAGAGACAGAGACAGAGACAGAGACAGAGACAGAGACAGAGACAGAGACAGAGACAGAGACAGAGACAGAGACAGAGACAGAGACAGAGACAGAGACAGAGACAGAGACAGAGACAGAGACAGAGACAGAGACAGAGACAGAGACAGAGACAGAGACAGAGACAGAGACAGAGACAGAGACAGAGACAGAGACAGAGACAGAGACAGAGACAGAGACAGAGACAGAGACAGAGACAGAGACAGAGACAGAGACAGAGACAGAGACAGAGACAGAGACAGAGACAGAGACAGAGACAGAGACAGAGACAGAGACAGAGACAGAGACAGAGACAGAGACAGAGACAGAGACAGAGACAGAGACAGAGACAGAGACAGAGACAGAGACAGAGACAGAGACAGAGACAGAGACAGAGACAGAGACTGAGACTGAGACTGAGACTGAGACTGAGACTGAGACTGAGACTGAGACAGAGACAGAGACAGAGACAGAGAGAGAGAGAGAGAGAGAGAGAGAGAGAGAGAGACAGAGAGAGAGACAGAGAGACAGAGACAGAGAGAGACAGAGAGAGAGAGAGAGAGAGAGAGAGAGATGATGATGATGATACGGTTTTTTTTTTTTATTCAAAAGTTAGAAAAAAAAAAGCGAAATTGAAACTAAAGAAAGGCAAATAAGTTAGGGCTCAAGACTCTTTCTTACACTTACAAGGGGAAGGCAAAGGTGGGCCCGCTCCAAATGGAACGGGACTTGCGCAAAAAGATAGTCCTTGGGGTCCTAATGAAGGGGCTTACAGCACTTTTTGTGAATGGGCCCCTGAATTTGCAAAATTTTGATTTTAAAATGAGCCCCTGGGACGGCGGATCGTTATGTAGCCGAGAATCATGGCCCATCTTACAAGCAGAGTCGTGGTGTAGCGGCAGTGTCGTGGACTCCGGATTGCATCGTACCGAGTTCGATCCCTGCTACCGGCGCATATTTTTTTATGATATTCCTGCTCATCTTCCTTTACCGTGTTTTTTGTTTCTTTTTTATTCTTTGTTTCTCGTTTGATTTATTTGGTTTTTGTTTCATTTTTTAACCGTTTGAATCAAATTACTCCGCCTCTTTTTCATCGTGAATATGCACTGTTACTACACCGTGTTTTTACGTGGAAGTTAAGAAAATATCGGAAAAGAAAGACAATAACACCGTTGGAAGAAATGGGCGAAAAAAAGTTTTGTTGACCAATTTGCACTTTCTGTTTGATACTTTTAATATTTTCTTAACTTCTATGTACAAGTATATAGCAGCAGTAACTATATACAGGATGGAAAAGCTGCGGAATAATTCGATTCAAACGGCGTTAAAAAAAACAAAAACAAAAAACAAACGAGAAATAACAAATAAAAAAGAAACAAAAAATAAAAAAGAAACAAAAAACACGGTAAATGAAAATGAGCATAAATATCATTAAAAAATATGCGCCGGCAGCAGGGATCGAACTTGAGATGTTGCAATCCGCAGTCCTCGACACTGCCGCTACACCACGACTCTGCTTGTATGATGGGCCATGATTCTCGGCTACATAACGATCCGCCGTCTCAGGGGCTCATTTTAAAATCAAAATTTTGCAAATTCAGGGGCCCATTCACAAAAAGTGCTGTAAGCCCCTTCATTAGGACCCCAAGGACTATCTTTTTGCGCAAGTCCCGTTAAATTTGGAGCGGGCCCACCTTTGCCTTCCCCTTGTTAGCCAGCAAAAATTAACTTAAGGGGAGATGGTAGTGCCTATCTCGCCAATGTAAAAAGTACCCTTCTTCAGGTACCATTTTCTGCCAAAGTTTTAGAGTTCGAAACTTCAAATTTGCTACAACTAATCTTTATATGTATCTCAACAAAGTCCATCGACTTTTTTATTTTTTCTCAAAAAAAAATTTTTGTCAGTGAGCTTTAATAAAAAAGAAGTATTAAAAAACCTAAATTTTCAGTACTCTTGGTAATTTGAGAGAAAAAAAAAAACAGTCATACTTGCGGATTTAAAAATAGGTGCACTGTGTTAAAACACTAGAACGCCCAGCGTCCCATTTTTGGGACGGATCAAAATTAAAAGTTGTCTCACGAGCCTCCAGCTTGACGTAGGACCCTGAAATTTTATGTCTTTTCATCATTTTAAGAGTACCCCCTGACCACCAAGTTTCATCGAAATCCGCCTCTTCCTTCAAGAGAAAAAAGCGGTTCTACCTTTAACGCCCACGTCCCATTTTTGGGACAAACTGTTGTCTTTGCGGTTTCAAGCCAGTGAAAAGGATTAAACTTCTTGTAAATGTCTCAATAACATAAATCGCTGAAACAAACAGTTTTTGAACATCAAGGGAGGGCTCCCTCCCGATCACCTTCTCCTCCCCTCCCCCTCAAACTAGCATACTTTCCCCTTCTCCCCTCATCAGAAACAGTAACTTTCATCAGAGAACAGTGCCGGGAGTCGCATGCGAGTGGAGTCGATTCCTCTCCAACAGATCAGGAATGAGCCACTGTTCTCTTATCTAATTTTATGTAGATACCTTGATCCCTTGAGCCAGAATATTTTTTGCTGGCACTATTACGTGCCTCTGAGATGTTAGCGTTCAGAAACCAGGAATGATATAATATGAACTTCTTTGAGAGTACCGCCCCGAAGAAATTCCTAGTTACCCTCATTAGTTCCGGCGCCTTCAATTCCTCCTATTTTCTGCTAGAAAAAAGTCTGCTCATTTCCCTTTTTATTATTTATTCTTAGGCATAATGGGGCTCTTGCAAACTTTTGCTATAGGAGATTGAAGAGTTGATTCTTGCATAAAAACCTGTAAAAATGATGATGAGTACACTAAAAAATCACGAAATTCACTCTCAGAATCGGGCTGAATGGCGGAGCGACGCAGGTATCATGGGAGAGTCCTATATCTAAACTGAAATAGGTACATCTCTGTGTTTCCGCAGAGAAAGTGACATTATAGACAGGAATCTCCCATGATACCTGCGTTGAGCCGCCATTACAAACTTGCCTTTATCGCAGTTCTGTGAAATTATTACTAAATTTTATACTTTTTCAATGTGGTTTCCGTGATTTTTGCTGCTTTTTACATCATAATAGACTATTAATTTGCTCACAGCAAAAGTTTGCAAGCAATTTTCATTGTTTCTAACACTGGTAAACCAAAATCTTGTGAAAACAAAGCAAACAAAAAACAAAACAAAAAAAAAAACAATCGCAAGAAGGTCAGCTTTGTATTTTCCTTCATCTTGTTTCCCTCTCTTCTAATTCTCCCTCGAAATTACGAGAATTATTTTTCATTATAAATAGAAAGGTTGAGAATGGAAAGTGAACCTTAGAGGACAAATGGGACTCTTGCAAACTTTTGCTATACGGAATTGAAGAGTTGATTCTTGCACATAAACCTGTAAAAATGACGATGTCTACACTAAAAATCGCAAACGCCACTCTCAGAATCGGGCTTAATGGCGGAGAGCGCAGGTATCATGGGAGATCGATCCCCATCTAAATTGAGACATATCTCTGTGTTTCCATAGAGAAAGTGACTAATTAGACAGGAATCTGCCATGATATCTGCGTTGAGCCGCCGCGCCATTACGAACTTGCCGTTATAGCAGTTATGCGAGTTTATTACTGAATTTTAGACCATCTAGGTGTGATTTTTGTGATTTCTGCTGGTTTATACATTAGAACGGACTATTCATTTGCTCACAGCAAAAGTTTGCAAGAGCCCCATTTGTGTCATTTTAGGTTGTGTGTAAAATTACCGTGAGATGATCTTAATGCATTTTCTGCGATAAGATTTCGTGAAAGGGGAAGCTGAAATGAGGGGGAGGGGATGGGTGAAGGGGGGGGGGTATTTATCATAACATACATACAGTAGGGCCATAGATATAAGTGCACGGTTTCATGTTTTACGCATACTTTTATTAGGGATCGAAAGAGCAAAATTATAGCAAAAAAGTAAATTAATGCCCCTTCATTTGCCTGAATAGGCAACAAAAATGCTTAAAACGAAGTAGAAATTTCGTACAATTAGTCTCATAAAGTTTATAAGTCCAAGTAACACTTTGATCGATATCATATAAAATATCATTCTGCACTTTACAGTATTGTCCCAATTTTGGGACGCTGGGCGTTTTAGGTAGGAGCATAAGTCCGGGCGTTCTAGTGTTAAGCATATCCAGACGAACATTTTTAAAAATAAAATGAGCTTTCTATGTGCAATAGTGTCTGAAATAAGTGTACCGAAACATGGAAAAACTATTATTTTCGGGAGAGGACTTTAAAGTTCATGCAACAGAAAATTATGAAGTTTAAATCAGCTTGAATCAGTCACGAAAAAACAAAAATCAGAATCGATCTACTTACGTTTTTTTGATTTATTTGCTTTACTATCATCGAAAAATGTATATAAATTAGATATGGAAATGTTCGTCAGGTTATGCAGAACAAAAAAACAGTAAAAAAAAAAAAAGAATTGAAATTTTTCAATTTTTTCACTACCTTCTCCCCTTAACATAACAAAGTTAAATTGTAATACAAAATGAATCACGAAAAAAAGTCAACAAGCCAAAGAAGTATAAAAAAATTTAAGAATTACAAAATATAAAACAAACAAAAATAAAATATAAATTGAGAAACTCTGCATTTTTTTCCCATTAAAGCGCATGAAAAAGGTTGAGCTAGGACTCGCATATAATGCACTCCTTTGAATCGATATTTTTATGGGTTTGAATTGATGACACGCAGCGTTGCCAGATTGCACTTTCCGAAAATGGAATCATTTTGTTTTCCTTTTCCTTGATCAAATAAGGCGTTTCATTTCCTTCCCATCTAGCTGTTCCATGCATTTTGTGGAAGCGCTTGTAACTGAAGTCAAGAAGTCTACTTTGACGAGAGGTAGGTTAATAAGGCAGGGAGAGAGAGAGAGAGAAAGAGGTGGGGAGAGAGGGGGATTGGGGAGATATGGGAAGAGGGGGAGAGGGGGGTAAGGGTTCGAGGAAGAAAAGAAGTCGAGCTTGTAATTTTATTGGCGCAGGTTGATCAGTTTTGTGGAATCATGTAAAAAGGTTTTATTTCTCCTTTGATTTTCTGCTTGATAGATCGATTCCATGAAAATTGAAGATCAATACGAAAGCGATGGAAGAACTTACATGCCTGCACTGATTTGTTCGTTTCCAATGAAGTGTGATTTCTGCGAATTGAATTGGAGTGTTTCCATTACATTTGCCTCTAACAGCGCGCAAAGCTTTGCTTGAGAACTCTTGTGCATTTACATTTTTTGGAATCGCCGGTAAAAAAATCGTTAATAGTTTTATACCATTCGAGCGCGCAAAATCGTGCGATGACGCAGCAATAATAACTTAATTTATAAATTTCATAAGAAAAATATGTCATAGGACCGTTCAGTTCTTTTAAGCTCAGCTAGAGCGAGTCTATTCAGTTCCTAACATTACGCGAATTGAAAAAATTATTTGATACCCACTTGCATTATTATCCACGTAAAAAATCATTGTCTTCAGCAAAATACCTACTTGTAAATTATTCTTCTAAAAAGTCATCGTCATGAACGTAAAAATTACAAATCTTGAAAATCATCATTATTGCCTCCCAAATGCGAACATGAAAATGTACTGAACGTGATAAAATATAGTTTTTTCATGATAGAATGTATTTTTATTCTGCAGTAACACACGAATCAAAACTTTTTCTATACAATACCTGCATTTATTTTATATCCTCGTAACGAACAATTACAAATTCTAAAATTCATCATTAGGTAATAGTTCCCAAAAATACTTAAATCTGAAAATGTTTAGAGCCTTTAATTTCAGCTAGATCGTATATTTATTCATTGTATTGAAACGTTTTCTTTTAATACTTTCATTTATCACATTATCCTCGTAAATTCATTTCTCTTAATGAAAAAATTACAAACTCTAAAATTCATCATTAATAGTGCCCAAAAATAAACATGGAAATGCTAACAACTAAATCTCAGCTGGAAATTATTAATTCAGCGACAATTAAGTTAAAACTTTCCCTTTAATACCTACATTTGCTTTTATCCTACAGTGATTATTCTTGTCACGGACGTCACATTTTGAAAATTAAAATCAATGTATTTTTTAAAGTTATGTTTGAAATATAACAAAAAAATTACCAAGTAAAGTTGATGGTGATAAAAATAATCCCCGAAATTTTCACAAAATTGTATCAAACCGTTTTCGACTAAATTGAGAAAATGGCCTGTCACGGACGTCACCAAAAATAGCCACCCACCTCTGAGACTGTCTCTTTAAGTTAAATTTTGTAGCGAACCACATAAAAAAAGAATGTTTCATTTAGGTTGACTGAACCCAAAGGGTATAAACTTAATGAAAATGCCAACCTGAAAAAAAAAAAAAAAAAAAAAAAAAAAAAAAAAAAAAAAAAACAATGTAAATTTTTAAAGTTATTGACTGTTTTTCACCGTCACGGACGTCACCTAGTTACGAATTTTTCCAGTAATTAATTTCTGCTCTTTCACAATTCAAAGGTAATAGATTCAGGGTGTAGATTTTACAAAGCTTTATCTCTCTGCAGTCATTTTATTATTATTTTCTTTGCTTAAATTATCGTTTCCTTCGTTTTTGAGTCTTATTTTTGATCAGGTTTTTGTGATTAAGAATGAAGGAAATTTTTGAATACAGGCAAAGTCAATTCAAACAAAAGTTATTTAAGTAAAACAAAATAAAGAGCAAAAGAAATAAAAATGACAAAGAAAAACAAACTAAAAAAAAAAATAATGAAAAAATTGAAGAAAAAAACAGGTAAAAACCCAAACAAAAACAAAATTGGTTCCATTACATTCATGATATGTAGATTCTCATAGGATGATTTTTTTTTTTTGAAATTCACAAATTCAATTTTTTACTCACAGGACCTTTTCGTAGAGAATCACTGCCTAGTAAATTTCATATTTCTGAACGAAAATATTACAAATTCTGAAATTCATCATGAATATTAATTTCATTCAGAACTTATATTTCTTCCGTAACATACGAGTTAAATCTTTTTTCTGTCGTACATTATTTTCCTCGCAAATCTATTTTTATGCGAATGGAATCATTACAAATTCATCATTAAATATTTTCCACGAATTTTATTTCCCTTCTCTTCCATTCATTTCCCATGGAAATCGAGAACCGTGCAGTAGTGCTGCAAACGAACTTTTATCGTTATTAATCTGAAGGTGTCCTCCGGCGACAAAATAGAGTTCGTAGGATGTCAACAACAGAGAATAAAACTTTTGAGATGTACACGCGTGAAATTAGACACTTTGTGCTCCCGACAATTCGAAGTGGAAATATGTAACCAGGATTCAATTCCGCGCTGGATTTTTATTTCAACTGCCTCCGTTGCAGGGCTGCCGTTTTGCGTATAATCAATGCTGTTTTTCTATTCACCGATGATTCCACCGGTTGAGAAAAGATTACACAGTTCAGTTCAGTTCATGACTGTAATGCACGAAAATACTCTGATCTGTAATCTTTCCTTAATCGGTGGAAACTCCGTTGATTAATTAAAATATCCGCAAGTTTTTTAAAGTCGTCGACGACTCCACCGGTTGAGAAAAGATTACAGATGCGAGTGTTTTAGTTTTCTACAGTCATGCACTGAGTTGAACTGTGTAATCTTTTCTCAACCGGTGGAATCATCGGTGAATTGAAAAATAGCATTGATTATACCAAAGAGTAAACAAGAGTCGCAATTGAATGGAAGGCCTGCGTGGTCAACGTAGATAAGGGATCCGAACGCGGGCTGGCCTGGGCTGGCCTCTGATTGGCTGCAACGGGTGGAGCAAAAATGACTCGGGGTATAGGGAAAATAACACGGGATTTTCGTTCCGGGGCGTTTATCTCGAAACCTAAGCAAAATCGTATCTAAACAATTTATACAAGTCGATTCAGCAGATTTTTCCGAACAATTTGATAGGTCATAAGTGCCACTTTATTGCAAATTCGAAAAGACTGTTTCAGTTTAAAAGTACGCACAATAGTGAGTTACTCAAACACTGCTCGAACACACGCCAAGCACGTAATCACACTATTGTGCGTACTTTTAAACTGAAACAGTCTTTTCGAATTTGCAATAAAGTGGCACTTATGACCTATCAAATTGTTCGGAAAAATCTGCTGAATCGACTTGTATAAATTGTTTAGATACGATTTTGCTTAGGTTTCGAGATAAACGCCCCGGAACGAAAATCCCGTGTTATTTTCCCTATACCCCGAGTCATTTTTGCTCCACCCGTTGCAGCCAATCAGAGGCCAGCCCAGGCCAGCCCGCGTTCGGATCCCTTATCTAAGTTGACCACGCAGGCCTTCCATTCAATTGCGACTCTTGTTTACTCTTTGGATTATACGCAAAATGGCAGCCCTGCTCCGTTGTCACTTGCAGCCAGAGCTGCCGTTTGTTGGGGTATATTTTATTTAATGACATTTTTCATTTCACCGACCGACGGTTTTACCGCACCGGTTGACCAAAAGATTGCCTAGGTCAGTTCGCTGTTCGGTGCAGTATATGACTGTAATGCACGAACTCTGATGGGTAGATAACGTTTTCTCAACCGGATTGTGCTTGTGACATCACCAAGCAATTTAAGACAATACATTTTGGGCCGATATTGCATCTCCGGAACTATTGAACCTAGATACAAACCAAAGGACCTTTTTTCCACCTCATTAAGTACTTTTATTGTCTTTGTAAAAAAGCACCGAATTTCAGACCTTTGCAACTGCCCCTACAAAAGTTAAAATACTTGCTGATGCTCCTCTTTTTGCATGAAGGCAGGCAGTTGCGTATAGCTATTAGATTGCGATATATGGATCCCTCCTTCATGAAGACACATGGTTATGGTAAATTAAGAACCGTTCTTACTTAATTGAACCTTCAAAACTGATACTTTTGCATCGATTCAAAGGGTAGGATAACAATATTCGATTATGAAAGTGCCTTATGGGTTCGATCCGAATATTCTCACCAAATACTTTCATTAGGTTCATGAAAAAAAAAAAAAAAAACACAACAACAACAACAACAACATTAAGCCCATAAACATGCCCTGTTCAGTCGAATGTTTGTTGATTATTTTACTTGTGGTGATTCAAGCGTCGATAAGTTCGAATCATATATGCTCAAAAATTCAACGGTTTTTGGCTATATAAAATCGATAACTTTACGCAAAAAGTACAAATTTGCGGAACGTCGGAACCTGTGAGCATGCATCAAGAAGATACCCTGAAAGTTTCAAGCTAAAACACTCAAAATTAAAGTCGAGATATTCGAATTACGACTGTTCCCATTAGCTTCAATGAGTGCGAGTGAGGCAGATAAACATATAGTATCACTGGTCCTACGACATGCACACTCACTAAAGTTTATGGTACATGAATTTCCAAAATTACGGTTTTAATTCTCAACCAATCAGGGGCGTCATTTAAGGGGAGCAGGGTGGACCTAGCCCCCTCCCACTCAAGGATTTGAAGTCAGGCTCAAAAACGGGAATTAATTTTATTTATGAAGAAAAAAAAAAGAAAAACAAAAGGGTCATGAGATTTTTGCCCCCCCCCCCCCCCCCCCAAGCTGGACTCGAAATGACGCCCCTGCAATCCTGCATCCTGCAACCAATGGAGTGTAAACTTTTGATGTGAACTATTGAGTAGCCCAATCTGATGTATAAACCAGCGAAAATCACGAAAATCAATCTAAGAAAGTCAAAAGTCCAGTAATGAATTCACATAGGTGCTATAAATGGCAAGTTCGTAATGGCAGTATCATGGAGATTCCTGTCTATTATGTTACTTTCTCTACGTAAACACAGAGAAATGTGTCAAATTAGATGGGAATCTCTCAAGATACCTGCGTATTTTCGCCACTAAGCCCGATTTGGAGAGTGGATATCGTGATAATTTTAGTGTACTCATCGTCATATTTACAAGTTTTATGCAAGAATTAACTCTTCAATCACATGCAGCAAAAGTTTAGATACAAAAGCCCCATTTTGTGCATTTTGTGCTCATAAAATTAAAGAAAAAAAGCTACGTAGCGTAGGCACCGACGTGGATTTTCCGTTTTTTCTTTGCTTTCAATTTAAAATGCCAAAAACAGGACTTTTCCCCATAAGTGACTGGTGGCGCTATCCATCGGATTGAAATCTGGAAAAGTTTTGCCTAGAGTCACCTTAAATACATGTGGCAATGGCGCAAAGCGAAGAAGAAAAAAAACTTCGTCGATTTAACGGCAACATAGAACAAAAATGACGGTGATGTGTGTCTTGAAACCAGTGTTGCCAGGTTTTCCGGCTTTTCTATGTGATCTTATCAGAGCTGTCATTTTGCGTATAACTAAATACATTTTTCAATTCACCAATGATTCCACCAGTTGAGAAAAGATTACACAGCTAAGTTCAGTGTATGGCAGTTGTGCTCGAAAATATTTTAATCTGTAATATTTACTTAATCGGTGCAATCGCCGTTGAGTTATTAAAATATCCGCAAGTTTTTTAAAGTCATCGACGACTCCACCAGTTGAGGAAAGCTTACTGATCAGAGTATTTTCGTGCAGTACAGTCATACACTGAACTGAATTCTGTAGTCTGTTCTCAACCAGTGGAATCATCGGTGAATTGAAAAATTGCGTTGATTATACACTAAACGGTGCAGCTCTGGTTCTCATGATGGGAAAATCCGCAAGATCTAGCAACACTGCTTGAAACAGACGTCGACGGATGAATCAGTTCCAGTTCAGTCTCGGCGCATCTTCCGCGGACAAACCTTATCAGAATCCTGTAACAATCAGAACCAGAACTCTGTAATTCAAACAGATGCGCTGCTATTCTCTCAAGAGAAATAGAGATAAATAGAGACTCAGCACTTTTCGTACGTGCGTCGTACCATAGTCTGAGGTCGACAAAAAGTATGGCCAAAAACCAGCGGGTCGATCATTTACTTCATCGTTAAATCGATCGTTATAACTGTCTACGAGTGATCCTATTGGTCGAGTATTGTAAAACTTGGCTGTTCCTATGGTAACCATCGTTATAGTGTCTGTTTTTAAAGGTTACTCATGAGTATCCTTTATAAAACGAGGCTCTTGACGATGGTTACCATAGCAACAGCCAAGTTTTACAATACTCGACCAATAGGATCACTCGTAGACAGTTATAACGATCGATTTAACGATGAAGTAAATAATCGGCCTGCAGAGAGTAAATTACTCATCAAGAGAGCTGCCGTTTTGCGTATAATTAATAGCAATTTTCAATTCACCGATGATTGATTCCACCGGTTGAGAAACGATTACACGATTCAGTTCAGTGTATGACTGTAATGTCCGAAAATACTCACATCTGTAATCTTTTCACGACCGACCGGTGAAATCGTTGATGACCTTAAAAAACTTCCGGATTTTTCAATAATTTAACATTGATTGCACAAATTGAGAAAATATTACAGATGCTAGTATTTCGTGCAGTACAGTCATACACTGAACTTCTGAACTGTGTAATCTTTTCTCAACCGAAGGAATCATCGGTGAATTGAAAAAAATGGCATCAATTATACGCAAAGAGCTGCTGTTTTGCTCATTAACTTAAAGTTATAAAAAACTTTCAAGATCAATTTTAGCCACAAAAAAAAAAAAAAAAAAAAAAACACTTTTAACAAGTAATTCCAACCAAGTAACTTCACTGGAAAGTTTTAAATTATGAGCTCAAAAGATCGAAAACGATAATTGGTTATGACACTGATTTTTGGTTAATTTTTGGCGATATCCGACTATTGTGCGTCGGCTAGTTTCCAGGGGTCTAAAGAAGTCCAAATACTTGTACCAATGTGATGGATGATAGTGCCCCTGTTACTGTTGGCTGATGAGCGGCATTCTGCCATAAGAACGTGTCCGAATGATGAGTCTCAAACTATGCAATCGAACTCTTCTTCCTCCTCTTTTCCTGATCCATCGGGCACTAGTGTTCGCATATAGCTGGTGATGGGTAGCTTTGTTTCTAAAGTAAAAAGTAGATGGATAAATACAACTAAAAGAAGCCGAATTTTGTGGTTTTCATCTTTCATCATGCGACCTTTTACATGGGTTTAAACAGACAAAATACAACGTTGCCAAAATGCACTCTACGTCAATGAGATACAATATCCAGGGACTTTCTCTATACTACGAAGTCCTTTAATATTTTAAATTTCGCAACATTTCTCGAATCTGCGACACTCAAGAGTCCCTCCTTTTTCTCAGCCAGTCATTTCTCCTCGTTATAGCGATGTTGTGCCCCAGCAAGGCGCATACAACTATTTTTCGAGCGGCTCTTCAAAGTGACATTTTTTTTTTATTTTTTTTTTTATTTTTTTATTATTTTCTAACGATGAAAATGAGCTCCAGAAAGCGGCGCAGATTTATTCAAAGTTCTTGACGCATGATGAAAGTTTGAACTTTGAAAGTTGTTTCCCGCGCGATAGGAAGAATGAATGTGTCATCCTCCGTGTCGTTTTCTCTGACAATGAGGAGAGCGCGTGCGATGATACAAGGGAACTTTCAAGAGGTTTTTCTCCTCCCCTCCCCCTCCCCTCACTATAGCTCCTCATGCTTCCCCTCTCCTCCTTCTTGACGGTATAGACATCGCGAGAAGATCGAGTTGGTATCAAAATTGACACCCAGAGTAAGCGGATTTTCGCCCTTAATTGATGTCGGAAGCAAGCAGGAAGGACAGAGTAAAGAATGGAGAGTAAAAAAAGAAGAAGAAGAAAAAAAATGCCCTGGCTTTTTCTACGTACTTACTATATACTTTAGTGGAATGTTCCATCGTCGTGCATTGGATGGAAAAATGGATTTTTTCAGACATGAAAAGATGGTGTTTTTTTGCTTAAAAAATTAATGAGCCATTTGATCCCAAAATCACATTCTAACTACTTATGCGAATTTTTGCGATCAAATATCATTCACCGTCTTATGATATTCGATGGATTTACATTTTCTTTTGATGTTATTCGATTATTTCATTGTTCTTACTGGAGACTGTTGAATTCCAACATTTGGAATGGGTCTGTTGCATACTTTAGCTACAACAAAATAGAACCTTGATTCTTATGTAAAATTCGGCGAAAATAACGATACGCACATTAAAAAACATCAAAATCCACTCATTAACTCAGGAAATCACTTCAATTTCAAACAGCCCGCGCTACACTAGACACTATTTGCACCGGTATACTTCTGCATAGACGGAACCACCGAGCATAAGTAAACAACATCGTAACTACAAAATGATGAAATTCCGTTCTAAATACATGAAATATTGGCTGCATTTGCTGTCTGGTCTTTTCGGTTTATCAAAGATTACAAAATAATATAAGAAATGTATGGATCTAAACGAAACATTCCAATGTTTGTAAGTTCTGTTCATGTTTACATAAACGAGATGGTTCCATCTATGTAGTTATAAGTCGGTAATATAGTGTCTAGTGTAGCGCGGGTTGTTTGAAATGGAAGGTATTATATGAGTTAATGAGTGGATTTTGAAAGTTTTTAATGTGCGCATCGTTATTTTAGCCGAATTTTACGTTAGAAACAGTGTGTAATATTGATGTAGCAAAAGTACGCAACAGACCCATTATCGAAATCACTTCCGGAGGTGAATTCGATTTCGAATCGTTGCAACCAGTGTCAGAAATCTCATCTTCAAGCCTTTTTGACTCCTTCCGCCATGATTTCGGAAACGGCGAACTTATCGAATAAATTTTATTCTACTGACCAGTAGCGAGGCGTGACATTTGGCAACGATGGATTTTCTCCATTTAAACTCACTGAAAAAATCGAACACTTCGGTCGCTTCGGAGATGACTAGACGTTTCGACCTTTCTGATGTGTTTAAAGGGGGAAAAAGAAACTTTGCCAAATTGCACGCCTCGCCACTGCTACAGACCATGGTTAGAGTTCATTTTCCTATAGAGCAAATATAATTTTAGTATTGAAAAGGTTAATTTTTTTTGTTTAAAATGGCCGTGTCATTCAGATCTGATTTAGAGGTTATGTTTTAGAATATTATTCACCACAGTTTCAATTTTCATCAGGATGTCATTCAAAAGTTAATTTTCTACTCTCATTGGCTAGATTTTTCACCGATCAGCGGCATCAGTTAGCAATCACCAATTCTTGAAGTGATATGAATGATATTCGATGACGAAAATTTTTGCGTATTGTATGCCAATGTCGTTTCGATTTCAAAGCGAATGTCAATAACTTCTCAGGAAATTTTTCGGAAACTGCACAGTTTTCTCTCTGTTAATCCTTCTCACGTTGAGTTTAAATGTCCCCCTCTCAAAAGCCGTCAGATGTCTGTTTCGTGAATCCTGAGTAATTTTCGGGAGCTATAAGTAGACCGCGTCCCTGCGATGCATCCTTAAAACTTGAGTTTTTTCCCGGACTATATAGTTTCAGCTGCAACGAATAGCCCTAAACTTAATGGGGCAGTTGCAAAGGTCTGAAATGTTGTGTTTTTTACAAAGAAAGTGAAAGTTCTTGGTGAGCTAACGTCAAATTAACTACGCACACGATTTTTTACAACTTTACACGTGTGTATCTCCAAAACAGGGACACTTCGGAAAAAACCAAAGGCACCAATGCTCTCATATCATCGAGTAGGTAACATTATTTACTTTATAAAAAACATACAATTTCAGACCCGTGCAACGCCCCATTAGGACGTCTTTTGTACAGTTTTATTTTATGCCAGGATTAGTAGAGATATTTTTGCAAAACAACTAAGTAAGTACCTAATTGGACTCATTTTAAGCTCTAAAATTAATTAATTTACACATTTTTAAAATACAATACTATTTATGGTTCATAATTTTGATTTGTATTCGTTAAATTATGTCCGGGAAATATTCTATGTTTCGATTTACTGTGCGTTATTGAATAAAAATGTTGTCGAGTAAAAAAGATCTTTTCTCCCGCTACACTTAAGGATTCGCTGCACACTGCGTTTCGTTGTTAGTCTTTCATCTAATTGCAAGGATCCTCTTGATGCGGTTAAGGACACTATCCCTGAGGATTGCGCCCACTATTTAAGGTCAAGTTGTGGATCAAATGAACTTTTTTTTTTTGACACCTCAAAACTTTTGCTACAACAAAAGTTTACAAGAGCCCCATTGCTTGTTTGATGGTACAAAAATCGATTGCGCGCTGTTTGATTTTCCATATTTTAAAAATACACTTGAATTTTGCCCGCTTCTACGTCAGCACATTCTCGTAGACATTTCTTCCCAACTTTTTATATTCCAAGTTGACAACGTTGAAATTTGAGTTTCCTTCCTCCCTTCCCTCTTAAGCTAGGAAGGAATCGATTCCGTTTCACAGACCGAGGGTCAACCCAACGTGAGATTTTTCCTTCGACTTGATCTAGAGCGTTCTATTACTTATAGCGCGAAGAGATCGCACGGATCAAGCATTCTTAATCATTAGGTAGGTTTATTCCTAAACCACAAAATACTCACGTAGATATACCAATACGCTAGAAAACCGCAGGACACGTATAAAATACAGGAGCCAAAAGTGTTGTTTATGGGATCTCCCCTTAGCTTAGAAGACGAACTAACTCCGTTTATCAGAACCATTTCGACTCGACCAATTTAAAATAAAGACTGAATCGTGTTTGTGTGAGCGATAGAGAGAGAGAGAGAGAGAGAAAGAGAGAGAGAGAGAGAGAGAGAGAGAGAGAGAGAAAGAGAGAGAGAGATTGATTGATTGATTTTATTTAGCCTGGCTCTAATAAGACTTTCAGTAGTCCTTTCTACCCTAGAGCCAGGATAATTGAATATACAATTAAAAATAAATATAAATAAGATACAAAAATAATCTTATGGATATAAAAAATGATCAAAAAGACAAAATTAAAACGCAAACAAACAAAAAACAAAATAATGAAAGAGTAAAAAAAAAAAAAAGTTAATAAGTAGATAACTAATTAAATCTAAACACAGAGAAAAAAATTAAGTGAAAAATAAAGTAAATAAATAAAAAGGCTACGGGAGATACATTCATAATTAAATATTTAAATAACTAGGTAGTTGAGTAGATACATAAATAGAGGGAGACAATTGGAGATGGAATAGTATAATGGGGGGGGGGATCAGACGTACGTTTCTAAGTAGGAATCTTTGAGTAAATTTAAGAAAAATTTTATTGATGGTTCGTTTCTTAATCCTTCAGGGATATTGTTTAAAAGCTTAATGGAAGAAATGAGGAAGGACTTATTATAGATTGTAGAGAGAGATTGTGAGAGAGAGAAGGAGAGGGAGAGGGAGAGAGGGAGAGAAAGAGAGAGAGAGAGAGAGAGAGAGACAAAGAGAAAGAGAGAGAGAGTAAAAATAAGAAATCATTTCCATAGTTTACAGAAGTTGTATATTTCGTTGAGATATACAAAATTCTCAGACTTTTTTAGACTTATAATTGTATCAGCCTCTCTATCTCTTTAGCTCGTTGAGCATTAAATGCAGCCAATATTTCGTGTATTTAAATAGAGAATCCAACATTTATTAGTGGTTATAATGATGTTTACATAAATCTGTTGCATCTCAACATAGTATATAGGGCAGCGCGGGCTTTTCAAAATGAAAGTGATTTCCTAAGGTAGTGAGGAGATTTTGAGAGGAAATTAAGCGTGCGCATCGTCATTTTAACAGAATTCCGCGAAATAATCAATGTGCCGTATTGTTGCTGCAAAAGAATGCGACAAACGAATTATATTGAACTCGGAAATTTCAACACTGGCTGTCTGAATACATTTTTACTTATTTATTTATTATTTTTTTTTTTTTTTTTTGCGGAAAACAGTGATCTTGTAATTTTCTTTCAAGGATGGCAACATTGAGTGATAACACCAGAGTTCAACGGTGCATCAAGCAACGCGGAATCAGATAAAGTGGCGAGCTCCTTGCACGGCTGCCAAATTTTGAACCAAAAAGCTTCAAATTTTACATAGCTTCAAGTAAGCGCTAGGAATATTTGTCTGCACGTCTGGCAATCATGTTCTCCGCGTATAATCGCGATGCCAAATTACATGTTGCTCCGCTGTCCGCGCGCCGTCGAGGATAATATGATTTAAACTTATACTTTAGCCTGTCTTCACCTTCGCCCAGTGCTCAGTATTCACGCGCATCCACAAACGCATCTTTATATGGTACGGTACGCATCTGTGAACTACATTTGCGGTGAGAACTTGATAAATCGCGAACTAGATTTTTTTTCTTCTTTTTTTTTTCTTTTTTTTTTAAAGTCACACGCGCACTTTTCTCTGTATGAATCACTGACACACTGCAGTACACGGAGGAAACCGTTTTTCAAAAATGGCCAGAGCTCTAATGAAAAGTCCCCGGGAAGGGTGACGCGACTATCGATGAAAACACTAACAAGATAATGTTGCTTCGGGTGCCTTCAATTTATTGTTTAGGCAATTCCAACTCACCCGAGTACGAACAGTTAACTACCTTTCCAATATACCCGGCCTTTAACGGGTCAAAAACAGGCGAAGTTGACAGCTTGAGATAAGCTTGCTACCAAAGTATATGGAGAAGAGGTATGGACAACGCTCGACTCAGGGGGCGTGGCCACTTGGGAAAAAGCGACTTCGCCGCCATCTTGTCTCTTATTTACACCGTGTATCTTGCATTGTTGTTTGTGGTTAGGTTTGAAGGGGAAGTTTATCTGAAGCAATACTTTTTTTATTTGAACAATGGAATGTACTTTTTATCTTTAAAATTTATTGTTGTGACTATAGAATGGATTAACATCATCAATTACGTTGTTCACTTTCCTTTTCAAGATGTGAAATCTAAATTTGAATCGCGCGGTCAGAAAAATGGCGGCGGAGTCGCTTTTTTCCCCAACCAATCAGATCGAACCTCGGAGTGTTGTCCACTGTCCATACCTGTTCTCCATCTACATTGGCGTGCTACAATGATTTTGATTAGAAAATACCAATCACAGACGGATCCAGAAAACTGTCCATCTCTCTCTCTCTCTCTCTCTCTCTCTCTCTCTCTCTCTCTCTCTCTCTCTCTCTCTCTCTCTCTCTCTCTCTCTCTCTCTCTCTCTCTCTCTCTCTCTCTCTCTCTCTCTCTCTCTCTCTGTCCATTGGAATGCATGTGTTAGAAAGAGATAGAAGAGGGGATGAAAACCACGTGACTGCCCCTGATCTGTGTTTTCTAACATAGACGCTCTGATGGGAGAGGAGAAAGAAAGACAGATTCCCGGATTCGCCAATGATATCAATACTGACAATGGGTCTGTTGCAAACTTTTGCTACAACGATTAAGAGTGTTTAATCTAATGTAAAATCGCCTTAAAAGTCCATTGGTGGCATCAGACAGTCATAAAATGCAATAATAAACACACTAGAGGCTTTTAATGAAATCCAAGATGGCGGAGAAATATTGAGCAATTTTTATGCATGCACCACGAACATCCAAAGGGCCAACTTTGACAACCTCACTGGAGGTAGAGGTTACGTGTTTGTTTACGTTGTGATTGGTTGTGATCGATATTGTGAGGTTGGCTATCATTGGATGTTCGTCGTGCATGCATACAAATTTCTCGATATGTCTCCGCCATCTTGGATTTAATTAAACGCCTCTAGTGAGTTTATTATTGCATTTTATGACTTTCTGATGGCACCAATGGACTTTTCAGGCGATTTTACATAAGATTAATCTCTCTTAATCGGTGTAGCAAAAGTTTGCAACAGACCCATTGACTCTTTTTTGGTGCAAAAAGATTTATCCAAAAGATTTATGAGTCGGGAAAAATCCAAGTCTAGACCCAGTGTGCACCAGGTTCGACCGCGAATGCGCTTGCAACGGATGCAGTCATATTAGTTCAGATCTATGAGCATTGAAAGGAAGGAGAAGGAGGTGCTGGTGCATGTATGGCTTGCTGAACTCTACGTCTTCCCGCAATGCAAGCAACTTCATTCCAATTGAATCGCTGCTGATTGGAACCATAACAAAAAATCCCGTACCTCTTTTTTCTCCTTTTTTTCTGAAAAACGGGTCTGTTGCAAACTTTTGCCAAAGCGTTGTAGGGAGTCAATTCCTGCGTATAAAATCGCGTGAAAACCACATTTCAAACATCGAAAAGCCCCAAAATCCAAGCTCAAACTTAACCCTTTAGGCTTTAAATACCACGCCCGAGTATACTCGTTTTGGTGACAGGCGGAAATATGTCCAACAAATCAGGATGTTAATTTAGCACCTTTTTTTCGTTAATTTTGAAAACATACAACGAAACATTGTACCACTAACATAAATCATCCTAAAAGTGAATGTAGCCACATTTGAGCCTACGTGCATGATGTTTCATATGTGTTTTCACTCATATTTATTTATATGCAATCTGTTTTGATATATAGCTGGTTATTTTTACTTGATGTTATTTTTATCATTTTTTTAGGATTGGTAGAAAAGGGTATTTCAAACAAAATTCACATCTCCAAGCTCAAAACAACAACAAGATCTTGGATCCTCATCCGCGCCTTCCCCCCTCAATCACCGCGACCCCTTCATGTAGGTATGAACCTATCCTCATCCATACATATACAGGGTGTTGAAAAACTGTTCCCGAATATTTCAGGGGAGGATTCTACAGGTCAAAATAAGACCTTTTTTTCCTATAAACATGTGTCCGAAAATGCCCCCCTTTTGAGCTACAGCCCCCCAAAGTTTTAAAAAATTTACGGTTTTTTTGGAATAGCGACCACTATTATGAACCAAATGTCTTAAAACTTGGTGACCTAAAGTATTTTTACGTGTAGAATCCAATACTGACCTCGAAAAATTCAGAAATTGATTCTGATTGTACTTTTCACGCAATATTGTACCTTTAACGGCACGAATTTTATGTTACGGATTAAAATTTTGAAGAATAATTACCGAAATCAGATGCGAAAAACCCTTAGAAAGATTTTTGGTACTCCTTGTTTCTTTCGATACGACGCATTTTAAGCGAGATAATCGCTGCACAGTGTGGAAAAGTCAGCGTTTTTACCATAGCGGCCGGCCCGTAGAAGCAGCGGAGAGGCGGGTTGCATACTCACTGCCGTTTTTCATGGTAAAAGCGCTGACTTTTCCACACTGTGCAGCGATTATCTCGCTTAAAACACGTCTTATCGAAAGAAACAAGGAGTACCAAAAATCTTTCTAAGGGTTTTTCGCATCTGATTTCGGTAATTATTCTTCAAAATTTTAATCCGTAACATAAAATTCGTGCCGTTAAAGGTACAATATTGCGTGAAAAGTACAATCAGAATCAATTTCTGAATTTTTCGAGGTCAGTATTGGATTCTACACGTAAAAATACTTTAGGTCACCAAGTTTTAAGACATTTGGTTCATAATAGTGGTCGCTATTCCAAAAAAACCGTAAATTTTTTAAAACTTTGGGGGGCTGTAGCTCAAAAGGGGGGCATTTTCGGACACATGTTTATAGGAAAAAAAGGTCTTATTTTGACCTGTAGAATCCGCCCCTGAAATATTCGGGAACAGTTTTTCAACACCCTGTATATACTCAAACTGGGGACGCAGTGAGTTATAAACTGTTTTATGAAGGGCGAGGGAGAGAATTTTAAACCTGACCTTAAATTACGATCACGTCGCAGAGAGCTACGATTCCGTAAACGGATTTCATGAATGAGTTGCGGGGAGCGAAATTTTGTCAAGCGCTGATCCGCGTCGCTGACTCGCCATAGCGTCGCGTCGCGTCGCCTAGCGTAATTAATTAATAAAACGGTAGCTGTTGCGGGATTGGATCACGACGCGGGTGGGGTCAGAAGGATACGGAAAGACGAGGAAGAGTAGGGGGGGAGGAATGAAGAGGACGGGGAGGGGGAGGAGGGGGATGGGGAGGAGGGGGATGGGGAGGAGGGGGATGGGGAGGAGGGGGATGGGGAGGAGGGGGAGGGGGAGGAAGAATGAGGACGAGGAGGAGAGGAAAAAATTGGAAAGGCCGGAAATGGTATCGAATGATGAGCGGTCGCTCAATGAACCAAGTTTCGAGGAATTCAGAGGCGGATCCGGAAATTTCTCTTTTTCTCTCGCACCCCCTCTCACTCTCTCTCATTCTCTCTCTCTCTCTCTCCCTCTCTCTTTCTCTCTCTCTTTCTCTCTCTCTTTCTCTGTCGTTTTCTCTGTCTCTCTGTGTGTCTCACTCTCTCCCTCTTTCGCACTCTCCCACCCTCCCCTCTCCATCCCCTCTCCCTCCCATCACCCTCCCCTCTCCCCCCCCCAAACGGATTTACAGTGATTGTATATGTGTCGTATTGACTTAAAACTTGGGGCGCGTGCCTCAAACACAGACGGGTATGACATTTAATTTAAAAAAACAAAACAAAAAAAAACAAAAAAAAAAACAAAAAAAAAAAAAACCAAAAAAAACTCAAACAATGCTCGCTAATGGTTTTGCAATCTTGCGAATGACAAAAATTCCCTGAAATTTCAAAAAAATTGTTCGGTGTGATTCCGAGATCTATTTATTGTATGTTTATTGCACATTGGCGAATGCGACCTTTTACACGTGTTTAAAGAGACAAAATAAAACGTTCCCAAACTGCGCGCTAAACCACTGATTCATGGATTCATCGAAATCTAAGATGTATGACAGTGTCACTCAGGATGTCTAGCTTTAGGAAAAACATTCAAAACCTGGAACTGTCTGGGAATTGGATTCCATTAGGGACAACAAAGATTAGGAGGGATTATGAGTGCCGTAAACTACTTTCATCGGGGAATTTGAATCTAAAACTTGGCGAGCAAAGTCCAAACCGCAGCGCATTAAATTTCTCGGAAATTTCCAACTTGATAAAGTTTGAGTCTTCAAATATGTCTGTTGCACACTTCGGCTAGAGCATTTTAAAGTATCAATTCTTACGTAAAAAGCCGTAAAAATGACAATGGCAGCATCAGAAAACACCAAAATTCATTAATAAACTCACAAATTGCGAAAAACACTAGACACTATTCACGGCTGTTTCTTTCCACCACGTGCACGATATTTCGCGAGATAGGAATCTCCCATGATACCTGCGTCAAACCGCCATGAAAGTCGATTTCGAGAGTGAATTTCGTGATTTTTTAGTGTACTCATCGTCATTTTTACACGTTTTTATGCAAGAATCAACTCTGCAATCCCTTGTAGCCAAAGTTCGCAAGAGCCCCATTTGGATATAAGTGGCGAACCCATGAGTAATCAAACCACCCGCCTTCAGCACTCTGTGTGCATTCTTGGCAGTAAAAACTTTTGAGTTTGCTAGTACGTATCAAGGAAAATCAGGAAAAAGAGCTTGGAATTCGAAAAATTAAAATTGCTAGACACCCTGCCATTACATTAATGTTCTTAGCTGTACTGTGTACGCAGATAATCCTTTGAAATTTTGAATAATTTAATTTTTATTAAATTTGTTTTTTGTTTCCTTTTTTGCATTTCCTACGGCAACGCTGAGTATAAAAGTACGAATCGACGAGTGATATGACACTAGAGGGTGCTCTAGTGTAGGTTAATGTGCTGTCCCCTTCTCTTTCTCCCTGCTCCTCCCCACGGGTCACGCCCCGCGTCCCTCCCGTCTGATCATAGTTATCGTATACATTCCTCCTCCCCTTTCAAGAGTTGTTTGATTTGGTATTCATGGCACGAAAATCGTGTTTCACGGACTATCGAGCATCGAACACAGCTCAGTGGGTCGGGACATGGAATTTCCTGGACTTTTTTTTTTTTTTTTTTTTTTTTAAATTTTATTATTACTATCTTCCATTCTCTGTGTTAGAATAGTGATTTCATTCCGTTTGAACAGATTGGGAACCTTTTTACCAAACGCAGGATTTATTTTGAGAGCCCTGCTCTATTTTGTTATGAAGCCTGGAAACAGTAAAAATGTAATAGCTCGAGGGGGTGCGGATGGCAGTTCTGTCACCTCCCTTCTTTACAACACAAGAAATCGCCACTCAGTTACATAATATATCTTAGTCGCGTAGAACGTTTCCCCGGAACAACAACTTGTGAGAACGCTTCCGTCCCTGTGGCCTGATTTATTTATGTATTCAATTTCAATTAAATAATTAGTGTGTGTTCTTATAAGAATTGGAATTAACTACATTATTTAACAACAAGGGGAAATTTAAGTATACATTCTATAAGTTAAAATAAATAAACAGGGTGTTTCTCAACAGGATAGTGACACTTGGACACATACACACTATACAGACCTACTATAGTATTCCGACGTTGTTATTTAATCTCAACTTTTTAATTTCCTTAAAAATAATCTGATGGCTAAAATTGCTTGATATTTTCAGGACCAAGACTTAAAGTTTAGAAGGAAATTCCTAAAAGTTTCAAGAAATTCTTTGCAACAGGTCTAATTTTATAATAATATTAAATTCAAGTGAAAATGGCAACATCTGAAGTCGATTAGGTCCTTTTAGTATAAATGAGTTCACTTGTTCTTTAACTACTTCCTGCGATAGGCAAGAGAGAAACTTTAAAACTTGTAAACCAAGGGGTTGTAAAAAGATCTCACCTGGTACTAACCAGAGGGCCGATCATTTACTTCATCGTTAAACCGATCGATAAGACTGTCTATGAGTGATGCTATTGTTCGAAAATTGTAAAACTTGGCTGTTGCCATGGTAACCATCGTTAAGAGTCTCGTTTTATAAAGGCTACTCATGAGTAACCTTTAAAAAACGGACACTATAACGATGGTTACCATAGCAACAGCCAAGTTTTACAATTTTCGACCAATAGCATCACTCATAGACAGTCTTATCGATCGGTTTAACGATGAAGTAAATGATCGGCCCTCAGGTCAGCCCAGTAGCAAGTAGGTGGTGTGCTAACGCGTTCCGTTGCACAACGTCTCCCCGAGTTGCTGGGAATCCATCCCCCGAGTCGCTGGGCATCGCTGCCCCGAGTTCCTTGGTTCACTCGGCGGAATCAACAGCTGTTATGCGGAATACAACGGTGACTGCACTCGCAAAGCGGGGGAACTTTGGAATGGTCCGCCTACTGGACTGACCTGGTATTAATAGATCTTGGGTTGTAAGATCTTTTGGCTTCCTTCGATTAAGTTTCGGATCACCAAGGCTTCCTCTATCAATATGAGTGCACCCTCATTTAAGAGGTTATGAAGATGTGCCTCATAATTGCTGGCGATTTTCTTAACTTTTTACAGACAGACCAGTGGGCCGATCATTTACTTCATCGTTAAATCGAGTATGAGTGATTCTATTGGTCGAAAATATTGAAACTTTGCTGTTGCTATGGTAACCATCGTTATAGTTCCCGATTTTTAAAGGTTACTCATGAATAACCTTTAAAAATGGGAACTCTAACGATGGTTACCATAGCAACGGCTAGGTTTTACAATTTTCGACCAATAGAATCACTCATACACAGTCTTAACAATCGGTTTAACGATGAAGTAAATGATCGGCCTACCGGTTTAATCAAAAGAACGCCATCTCTGACGTGAATATAGGGAGAATAGTTAACTGTTCGTGCTCGGGGGAGTTGGAATTGCCTATACGACGAATTGAAGGCGCCCGAACGAAACCTTATCTTGTAAGTGTCTATAATTAATCCAGAATCGCGTTTATTATGAATCGCTAAATACAGGAGCAATGTGAAATAGACTAGAGGAGAAAAACGAGTGTATACTCGGACTTTGCCCATTAGAGGTTAATCCTGGCCATAACTTACGATGAAAAATCTAGATTATTCTCCATATACAGCAAGAGAACTTAGAATATAGGGTGTAATAATCCATTGAAGGGCTTAAAAAGAGTAAATTAACATGGTTTTTGCCAGAAACTAATAACATAAAGATGGTTTTTTTTAAAGCAAAAGAAAACAAAGAAAAAACCTTTTTATGTCCGGAAAAATATATGTTTCGAAACAGTGTGCGGCGTGGAACGGCGCGAAGACGCGTGCCGATTCTTTGATTTATTGGCTTATATACACATCGTGTACATCATCTATCCTTGCTGATGTTCCATCAACAAAATAGTATCGCTTTGCGTCGTTATCATCAAATTCTTCAAATTATTTTTGGGCTGAAATAATCCTCCCCCCCCCCCTTCTCCTAAAATAAAATGAGAGAAATTTTTTTTTATTTTTCTTTGTTTTTTGTTTGTTTTTTTGTTTTTTTGTTTTTTGTTTTTTTTTTTAATTGAACGACAAGCGATTGCAACACAACATTTTTTCATCATGATCTCAGCAAAGGAAGAGTTTTCAACTGGACCCCAAAAGATGATAAGGTTTCTCGTTTACGGGCAATAACCTGCTTTAAGTAGAAATACATCGTTTTGGACTGGTTCTCTCTACCTTTCTGATTTACTTATATTTAGTCACTTTTTTTTTTAATGAATTCATTTTTACGCTTTGATAATATGAATGATTATCTTCAAAAGAAAACACGTTTTCATTGCAATAGAACAAAAGAACTTCCAAAACTAGAATTTTTCAATTTAAATTTTAGTAAACTTAAATTTTTACTCTTGCATGGGTTACAAATCAAAAAATTTTTTTTTTTGTTCTTTCCTCTTACTCTTCCAACAACTATCTATGTTTCCTCTTTTCTCTAATCCTCCCTTCCTCCCCTCCCTTCCTCCCCTCCCTCCCTCCCCTCCTTCCCCCCCTCTCACTCTCTCTCTTAACTTTTTTCTCTTTCTTTCAATTTGCTTTTCTTTTCCTTCTCATCCTTCTTCTTTCTCTTTGTCTTTTCGCCCTCTTTCTCCTCTTTTCATTTTCTTCTCCATTTTATGCCCTTAAAGACGTTGTGCCCACCTCCCGTCCGGCTGGAGTGGCGGGGCCTATTACGCTACTACGATGCACTTGATAGAGGTGTCGGTTTAAACTTTCCGATGAATAAATCGAGAGAATAAAAGAAGTTAGAACGAATGGAAAAAAGAGAAAAGACGAAAAAAAAATAAAATATGAAGAGATCGAATTGAAAAATAATAAGGGAGTGAGGGTGTGTGGGTGTGTGGGGTGGGGGGCGAGGAAAAGGGGGTAGTTATTATAGGCGAGATGGGTGGGGGGTGTTGACACGATCGTCGATTGATCAAGGCCAAGTTCATTCATTCAACGTGAACGGTGAGATTCTGTGTCAGAGGAAGGGAGCGGGGCGGGGCTTGGCGGGGGGAGGGGGTGGGGGTGGGGAGGGGGGAGGGGGAAGGGGGAAGGGGGAGGGGGTGTTGTTCTCCATTTTCTGCGAACTCGAAAAATTTTCTTCGTAAACTTTTCTTTTCTTTTGCTCGATCCCACGCGAACAATTTCGTGTAATTATACCGCGTTATTTAGGGAAATGGACTTCGATCATTTATCATTCGTCTCCAGTCTCACTATATCCAGTGCATCATCGCGCGCACCCTTCCTGCGGCTACTCCCCCCCCCCGCCACCCACCACCACCAATCGTCTTACCATCTACGTTGTTGTCTGATCGGCACAACGAGATGCATGAAATTAACATAATTTTATGTACGCCGTTTAATCATGTATAATTGATCGAAAACAAGTTGTTCATCAAAACGGGTAATTTAGATTCAATTAAACAGCGCTATAATTAATTAATGTACTAATTACACGCAGGCGTGATTTTGT